>WOFM01000109.1:164771-211679 GCA_011428145.1 Ericerus pela | reverse complement strand
TTTTATAACCTCCTCCAAATTATGAAGCTATTTAAAAGTGCCCAGGGTTCAAAGTTATGTTGTAACAAACATGAAAAAAAAAGTATGATAACCTCCTCTTTTGTTTTTTGAAGTTGGTTAAAACGAGGATATTTTAATTATCTGTCTCTTATGCATTTCTTAATACCTATTAATAATAACTGTGTCCAGTAGCCATTCTAGCTTTTTTTTTTGGGGGGGGGAAGGAGTGGGCCAAAGTGGACTTTATAAAGCTAAAAAGAATTCTAATGCAGTGGGAGTTTGTTAGAAAAAGTGGATTTTCAAAAGTTTAAATTAGTAGCTAAAAAGATGTTAATAGATCATATAGTTGATGATTGTATTAAATTTTGCAACTGCTGATCCAAATTTAACAATTTGCTGATGCTGCATCTGACACCTACGTAGCAGTGTTTCATTAGGCCACTAACAGTTTAAATGAATTCTAATGTTCCAGCTTTTGAGTATATATTATGTAATGGAGAGCTGATTGTAGTAGTTACTAGTTCCCTTCCTCAACTAAAGAATGTTTCCAGAAACGAAATTACTTAAAAATGTATATCTATTTATTTGTGTATGTAGACATATAACGTGCAAAACAGAGTAATTTTATTCCCTGAAAATACTATCTATGTCTGACAGTAACTTCCTACAGAAATGTTATTCGAATCAGCCCTCCATTATATAATATTATAATTATGTATCTTCAAAGATTCTAGCTGTACTTTGTAATATATGAACATTACAAATAAAACTGTTTTTTTCACAAGCATCTCGCAGAAGGAAGTTTTTCAGCAGGTTTATATGTTATGACGTCTTGTTTTGGGGACCACATGAATTTATAACCATAGGCTTGAAATTGGTTTGTGGTACAAAGGGTAAGGATGCCGGCTAATATATGTCGCAGGTTGTGGTTTCAAATTCCGGATATTCTCTCGAATTTTTTTATTTTATTTATTTTTGTTTTTTTTCCATCACCTTTTAGTCATGTGGTGAAGCTGGTGCGTGAGAAGTGCGCCGTTTCTTTTCTTTTTTTTTTTAAATACTTAAGTAAGCGTTGAAAAGCGATATAAAAATTGAAAATAAATAAAATAAGAAAATTCATAAGCGTACGCAGGATATGAACCAATAAGTCACAACATGCTGGCCCACATTTTACTCATTGTGCTACGATCTAATTACGCAATCGTAGTTATAACTTCATCTATTCAACCAAACAAAAGAGGAAAGAATTTCAAACATGATGTCATAACATGTAAATTTGTTGGAAAAATTTTCTTCCGCAAGACGCTGGTGTTTTTTTCTTGATAGCAATTAGGAATAGTTTTTATCGTTTTTACTTTTCAAAGTTATCTAAACACTTCATTTTGGTCTATTGGATATTGGATGACAAATTAAATAGGTAGTACTTTGATTCATAGAATAATTTTATCACGATTATGTGATAAAATATTCGACGATATATTAATGAAGTGAGTTTGATCATGTCATTACGAATAAATACTATAAAACTGACTTGAATATGGAATAGATTCATTAACGGATTACCAGAATTGCTAGACTGGATAATTTTGTACGTTGCAACTTTACACGTTACAGTAAGAAGAGCTTTAGATATCACGTGGAAACTTTCAAAATTAAGAAACAAATATTGTGGCCCTGAAAAGGGCCGTTTTAGGATGTTGAGTATTTCCGTAAATGACTTAAGCTCGTTCACCGCGGATACGTCTCGCTAACTGAATGTCTTTCGGCATAATGGTAACACGTTTAGCATGAATGGCGCACAAATTGGTATCTTCGAATAAACCAACTAAATACGCTTCACTAGCTTCTTGTAATGCCATTACAGCGGAGCTTTGAAAACGGAGATCGGTCTTGAAATCTTGAGCAATTTCACGAACTAAACGTTGGAACGGCAACTTACGAATGAGTAATTCAGTGCTTTTCTGATAACGTCGAATCTCTCGCAGAGCTACGGTTCCCGGACGATAACGATGGGGTTTCTTTACTCCTCCGGTGGCTGGGGCACTCTTACGGGCGGCTTTAGTCGCTAATTGTTTGCGAGGTGCTTTACCTCCGGTGGACTTACGGGCGGTCTGTTTGGTTCGAGCCATTGCGAGATGTTCAACTTTTTGACAAAACTTTGCACACGATAGAGCCGCGAGAGAGAAAGCAAATCACTGAGTGAACCGTTATTCGTTAACAGCGTATATTTATAGTTAAGAATAATACATCGCTGTCTCTCATTGGCTGATAACAAAGAAAAAACCTGACCAATAAGAGAGCTTCACACTGATCCGAGGGTTAGTATAAATATAATGGTTTTCGTAGTACGTAATATCGTTAAATCTTGTTTCTTTATTCTGCTAGTTGTGTAGCCTCGTAGTTCAACATAATGACTGGTCGCGGTAAAGGTGGTAAAGGACTGGGCAAAGGTGGTGCCAAACGTCATCGTAAAGTATTGCGTGACAATATTCAAGGTATTACCAAACCAGCTATTCGTCGTCTTGCTCGTCGTGGCGGAGTTAAACGTATCTCTGGCCTGATCTACGAAGAAACCAGAGGCGTATTGAAAGTTTTCCTGGAGAATGTGATTCGTGATGCTGTTACCTACACTGAACATGCCAAAAGAAAAACGGTAACCGCCATGGATGTTGTATATGCTCTCAAACGTCAAGGCAGAACTCTGTATGGTTTCGGAGGTTAAATTTGACTTGCTACAGAAAAAGTCACTTAATTTTAAAACGGCCCTTTTCAGGGCCACCACTTGTAATTTCTTCTATTGAAAGTGAAATTAATAGGTAAAACTTATTGATGCTGATTATTGAAAAATAGTCAGTTAATATCAAATGGTTATTGTACAAATAATTTATTATCTATAAAATTATCTTCAAACAATCGATTATTCGATTAAATTGATTAATAATCGTCAGCTTAGTAGTGGCAAGTAATAATGTTATGTCGTGTGACCTCACAGCGAGTAAAAATGAAGCTTATAAGTTTGTACTAGTTTCTCACTTGCTCGAGCTGATTGTGTTCAATTTTTTTATGAAAGTTGCAGACAATTCTGTATGATGCTAGTAAATTCTTCTCGTGTGAACAGAGCCGGCTAATAAAATAGAATGGATGCTTTATCGTTGATTTTACAAAGACAAACATGTGATTACAGTCTAATTTGAATATTCATTTTCGTATTAGGTCAATGAAATACAAGTGTATTTTATTATAATGAGTGTTTATTCTGATTTTACTTTTACTTTTTCTTTTCTATAGTTTTTTTCTCTAATAATGTCAGTAAAGTGGAATTGTGAACAAATTATTACATTTTGAATATATTTCAAAATTATGATTTGCTTTCTGACAAGAAAAGTCCACAATATTTGAATAAAGATTTCAGAGAGAAGAACCTTGAAAACATTGTTGATGAAACTGGACAGAAAAGTTTGTGCCAACAATGATTAGTCAACTTTAAACGTCAGAAAAAAGGCATAGTTATATTGATACCTATCTAATTCACATTTTTAAAAATGTTCCGTACGTTCATTAAAACCGTAATAACAATTATTGAGCTGAAAAAAAAAAAAAAAAATCCATCCGCCAAACATTTTCTAATGAATTGAGTAAAGTAAAAAAAATCAGAGGACATTGGTACAGCTTTTGATAATGTTTCTCGGTCAAAATTAATGTGGTTTACAAGTGTCATGCTCCTTGCTGAGCATAGAACCTGGGGAAAGTTCAGGAAAACCTAGTAAGTATAAAATTGAACAATATTTTATAGCACAACTCGTGTCAATATTTCCTCTAAAAACATGTTTTTTCTCAAGTTTGTAAATAAGAATTTTTTTCATGAGAACAAACTGTACCTATGCGTTCTTCAGTTTCTATTTAAAGGAATTTCTTTTGAAGTCAAAAAGTATTTGATTTTATTCATTATAAATTCCGTTCGCTTCACCTTGAATTTGTGTCAGGAGATAATAACATGTTTATTCTGACTTCCTTATTGAGTTTCACTGGTGTAAATCAAATGGATGAATTTTTAAGTGAAGTTAATATACAACAAATATATAAACACGCAGAAAATATTTATTTTAATCGAATAACATAATTATAATGAAAATAAATGAAATTGCCAATTCTTATCATAAAATCATTAAAAATAAAATTATGAATGGTGCTGCCCTCAAAGTGATAGGTATACTTAAAATAATGAAAATTAATAAATTCAAAAACATAAATTTTCAATAACTCAAACACATTTGTCTTCATTAGCAGATTCTAGTTCGGCATCGGTATAATATCATCAGACCCCTCAACTATCTTCTATTACCGAGGAACAGCTCCATCATTCATAAAATATTCAGCAAAACTATCTGGAATTTTCTCATTTGTTCGCTTCAAATTATTAATACCATAATTATATACTGAAAGCAGTCCTGTCACCTTACTTCTCTACAGACCTGGAATAATTTCACCTGAATTATAATCCTCAGAATCCACAAAACCAGGAGGCGTATATTTATCAGATGTCATCCTTAATCAGTTATGTAAAGTATAACAAGTATACACAATTTTATCACTTGTTGTTACTTTTACATCAGCTGGTTTCAAGAAAACTCCAGATCTCCAAGCCAGAATCTCAAACGCATTTTCTACAACTCGCCTAGCTCTAGGTGATCTATAATTGAAAATTTTACTTCTCAAAGTTAAATTTCTCCTTCTATAAGGTTTTATCAGATAGTCTTTTAATGGAAAAGCCTCATCTCCCAATATTAAATGATTCTGAGGAAAATTGAAAAGTTTATCAAAAAGGCAGGAAGATTCTATAAATGCATTTCATAAGCTACTAAATCGTGACATGAGAGAATTGAACAACAAAAATCAGGTAATTTTTTTTCATTAAGTGTCATATCGATATACTATATAAATATTTTTGACAACATTAGTAACAAGTAACTTCATCCTGACTGGGAAGAAGGACGAACATATTTTATTTTCTAATTTCTAAATTAAGTATTGCTTATATAACTTTGATAAATTTAATGATTTTATTTGAATTTTGAGAATTTTCATTTTGACCTTATTAGTCACCTTACAGGCGCGCTCACCCCCCCTTATTTGTGATGAGTATAATATAGTACGGTACGTGTTAAAATTTAACAGTTTTGGGAATGAGATAATTATTATTAATGTGTAAACATCTCAGCGCTTGGTCTACAGTTAGGGCTAAATGATAATCACCATCGTCAGATTTGCGTAATTCTTACAATTGTAACTCTCATTTGTGGGTGTTACCTGACATGTAGGTGTGTGGTTGTGTGCTTGCACACACACACACATATATATATAAGTTTGTTTCCGGGTATTCCACTCGATCTAATTTGCACGTCAATAAAGTTTCGTGAACTCGTAATCAAAAGCAGAGTTTATTGACACGATTAAAATACGGTAGTGAAATTAGAAAATTCAAGATTATTATACACAAAGAAACGAACGAAGATACGACTAAGTTTTATCTGTCTTTCTGAAACGGTGATTAACGGACGAATGAATGAATGAATGAATTCGATAAATGAAATCGACGTTCGTTACAAAGGAAAAATGGTCATGTTGTGTATGGTCAAAAATGATGTCATTTAACAAAGGATGGTCGAGTCGATAATACATAAAATGACGTAACTTAAAGATAACAAGATCGGAATGGTAAATATTAGATAGTCGAATTGTGTCGATTTCTTAATGTGGGTCAAACAAAAATAAACATTACAAATTCATGAAAGAACGAGAGTAACAAACAAAATAGTAGTCATTCGAAAAAGAAGAGTGTTCTTTTTACATATATATATATATATGTAAGATTGTTTGAAAATCTTACGAGAGAGTAAACGACTTGGATGAATTTAACTTTATTGAAAATACAGTAAATTCAAAAATGAAGTGGTTTCACATAGGAAAGTGTACAAAGTATGAAAGCTAAAACAGAATTAAAGTGCATGAACTGGCGAACGTACGATGAATGAGAGCAAAAATGACTGTAACCTGTACGAGAAATGGACAATAGAGCGATAAGGAAGTGTAGAGCGTGAATAGACGATAAGCAGGAAAGAATAAGAAGATAAAGCGAAGAGAATCTTTTTATTTTACATATATATATATACACATACACACATACACACATACACACATACACACAACCACACTATTAACTTAGATTTTGCGGAAATAGCCCAAGTTGGAAGTTGTTCAGATTTTTACATGTTTACACATCAATCCTTCATGAGTATAGCCCCAGAAGAACTCACACCCTTTTTTTTTATTTACTTCCCATGTATTCATATAATATTCTCTTATAATTATAATTTCGATTTCAGCACATCATTGGTAGAGTAGAATGCTAATAAAACTGAAAATCAACTAATACATCATAAGATATAAGGGAATTTTTCGTGGTGTAAATGAATATTATTGTATCAAGAATATTTATTTAATATAAATGTGTTAGTTAAAAAATTTGAACAACTTATTCAATTTCCAAAATGAGAACTTTTGTATTTTTCTTTCAGTTTTGGATTTCCCCTAATACTTTTTATTTTCTTCGAAGATAACTGCTTTTTTGTTTTCTTTGGTTTGAAAAATTAGAGAAATGGTTATAAGTTAGGTATTTTCCACTGAGTATTGATTTTTAAAGTTTACTCTTTTAATATCTTTGCCGAGCATCAACTGCGGTGTGTATTTTCTAAAAGTGTCAAATTTGAAAATTAATCGACCGATTTCGCTTAAATTCAATACCAAACCAGTCCCTAATGGTCTCCAACTGCCACGAAAATTTCAAGCCAAAATCTTTTAATTTACGGGAGTTATCGTGATGACAACATGGTGCATTTGCAACAATTTGAGAACCCCATCCTCCGAAACTAGCCTATGAACTTCAAAAATTTTATCACGAATGTATAGCCCATGAAAGCTTTCAACATTAATTCAAGTTTCATTGCCATAGGTCAAACATCGGAGGCTCCACAGACTCCCAAGAAGTGCTCAAATGAGCAAAAAGTGAAAATGTATAAATATATATATATATATATATATTGTGCACAGAAGAATTTGAGTGATCTATAATTTTATTCGTGATCTATGACCCATGATCGGCGCTTTTCCATAGGTCCCGTTATTGCACTGAATGCAATAGTCAATATTTTCCAATTAAGTAAAAAAAATTGTACGAAATGATGGAGCGTTTCGATTTAGAAAGTACAAACTTGATCGTGGGAGATATTTGAAAGCATTTCGTCTGGCTTTACGCAGTCAAACATGTTAAACAAACAATTTCATTTGGAAGAAGAAAATTGATTTATTTGACTTTCATTTTTCATTCATTTTTATTCAACTAAATTATTTTAAACAATTAAGCTGAAGTCCATGCGTCATGAATCTTCCATCATGGCGATAACATTTTTGAAATAATTTAGGTTACGATAAATAAAGCGAATCATATCGCTGCGTTTCGTTCGAGTGTAATTCTCGTTTCCTATTGGTTCGTTTCAGTTCCCTTCTTGTTATATAAATATTTACGTGCTTCACTCTAGGTCATTCGTCGATTCGTCGCTTTACGCTCTGTACGTCTGCATGTATTTCGGCATCGGCTATTAATATTCGTTATATTGTACAACACCATTACCTGATCTCCATTCGTATCTCTTCATTTTATAATGGCTCCCCCGAAAAGTACCGGTAAAGGCAAAGCTATCAAGAAAGCTGGTGTGGCTCCGAAAAATATCAAAAAGGACGACAATAAGAAGCGTCACAAGAAGAGGAGGGAAAGTTACGCCGTGTACATTTACAAAGTGTTGAAGCAAGTTCACCCTGATACGGGTGTCTCTTCCAAGGCCATGAGTATCATGAACAGTTTTGTCAATGATATCTTCGAAAGAATTGCTGTCGAATCCAGCCGCTTGGCACACTACAACAAACGCTCCACCATTACGAGCCGTGAAGTGCAAACAGCCGTTAGGTTGTTGTTACCAGGTGAATTGGCGAAACATGCTGTCAGTGAGGGCACTAAGGCTGTAACCAAGTACACCAGTTCAAAGTAGATATAATAAACCACCTTCAAGTCCAAAACGGCCCTTTTCAGGGCCACTATATTGGTTTCCTAAATTTGAAAGTTTTTAATCTCAACTGTAGGGATGGCAAACATCGAACTTTTCCTTGTTGATAACTATCAAGTTTTTCCAAAATTCCAAAAAATCTTAATTCTATTTTCTAATCAGTAATTCAAGTATAAAATCTTGATCCCAGTAATTTTTTATAATATAAAAAGTGTAAAAGGTATAAAATGGATTATGATTTTTATAAAGAGTTGATTAGACAGTTTCTCAATCTCATAGTGTGGTGTGACAAAGAAAAAAAGCCAGAAGTAAAAGAAAAAATATGGCTTTAAGCTAGCTTTTCACCTTGAAAAAAATAAAGCTTGGGCTCACAGCCTAAAGCTGAGAATACCAAAAATTAAGCTTTTTAGGCTTTCAGCTCTTGGCTACCAGTTAGCTTAAAAGCTCTGTTTCAAGAGTAAGAATTTATACTTAACAAACATTTAAAAAATCCTATATACAGATTAAATTGATAAGGAACCTCTTTTTTTCAAAACTGGTTAAAGATACGATCTTTCTTATTCTAGTCAAATGTAAAATTTTAGAACATGTTACCCAATACGCAAATAATAGTTTTGTTTATTAACAATATTTTTTGGGGAGTACAAATACTTTTACATCATATTTTTTGTTGTGGGGTACATTATACGTATGTTAAATGCTCGTTTGTATACTACTGATTGTAACTAAAAGAAAACTATTTTATAATTGAGTAGGGGTACCTGGATAAATGTATTGAAAAACATTAAAAAAATTAAATTTTCAGCATCAGTTTGTAGTGATGGAACATACACTAGGAAATGTCAAATTCAACTCTCAATGATCAGTCGAATATATTATCGAAGAGTTAAAAGAAATAACCTCACTTTTGAGTTTGACATTTCAACTTTTGATTTTTAATATTTTCTTTCGATTTCTAACATTTTTGTGTTTTTTAAAATTTTTTTTATTAATCCTGACTTGTTTGATAGTTATCAATAATTTTTCTGTTGTCAATAGCTTACCAATAGGGCTCTTGTCGATAACTATCGATAACTGTCAATAGTTTTGCCATCCCTACTCAATTGTAAAATAGTTTTCTTTTAGTTACAATCAGTAGTGTACGAACGAGCATTTAACATACGTATAATGTACCCCCCAACAAAAAATGTGATGTAAAAGTATTTTTACTCCCCAAAAAATATTGTTAATAAACAAAACAATTATTTGCATATTGGGTAACATGTTCTAAAATTTTACATTTGACTAGAATAAGAAAGATCGTATCTTTAACCAGTTTTGAAAAAAAGAGGTTCCTTATCAATTTAATCTGTATATAGGCGATTTTTTAAATGTTTAAGTATAAATTCTTACTCTAGAAACAGAGCTTTTAAGCTAACTGGTATCCAAGAGCTGAAAGCCTAAAAAGCTTAATTTTTGGTATTCTCAGCTTTAGGCTGTAAGCCCAAGCTTTATTTTTTTCAAGGTAAAAGCTAGCTAAAAGCCATATTTTTTCTTTCACTTCCGGCTTTTTTTCTCTCTGTCACATGGCAATTTTATTTTATTTTTTTATTATTAAATTGCTCAATATTCATAAATTTTGGGATTAAAAAAATTTATTACACGTTATTTAGTTACAAATTTCAAAACATATTTAAGCCAAAATCTGAAAGCTTCAAGTAAAAACTGTATTTTCTAAAGAGCAAGCCAAAAGCCTACACCTAGCTTAAGTATCATTTAATTTTCTTGAAAGTTTTTCCCAATGATACCTAGATGGTGATTTTATGGTGGTCCCATAATAGATTTTCCTTGTGTTAGTGAAAGTCTGATAAGAGTTTAGTGATTATTTGTTCAGTAATTTCTGATAAAACAATAAATTACTGGAGAGAATTTTTGGTTCATGGTTTTGAGAAAATTACCAAACAAACAAGACAAAAATTTTTACGAGGGATAGTTCTCACATTGAGGCAGGTCTGAAAAAAGTTTTTTGCCTATTGGTTCAGTAGTTCTTGAGAAAACTGGAAAACTATAATTTTCTGGAAATGTGGTTTTTCCGGGATTCTGAGAAAATGAGAAAAGGGTAATTATAATTACTGAGACAGAATTGCCAAATTTTATATGAAAAGAAGAGGGAACTTTCATTCTGAAGAATTCTCTATTAGGCAGTGAATTACATACCTAAAAGTGTACTCCAAAATAATTATAACTTTTTTAAAACACTAACCAATTTGTTCATGTCTAACACCAAAATGATAAGCTAACCTCATATAACTATAGTTATGTTTTAGTTTCATTAAAATGAGTAACAAATTTTGAAAGTTATTTAGTCCACATATACAGATGTCTGATAACGCACAGTTAATTCGAGATAACAACAGTTTCAACACACCAACTTATTGTAGCCCAGAATAAAAAAGGCATTTTTTGTCATTTTCCAAACAATTTCATCAGTCCAAGTAAATTTTCTAAGCTTTGGACAGAGTTCATATATTTCTTCAGTCCTTGATTGTAATTTCAATTCAACTGCAGTTAATAATGGACCAGTAAAATCAGTTTCTACCACTGTATCACTTCTTCTACTATCTGAAAATTAAAATCGGAAATTGTAATGATAGGATGAATGTTTTATTTAATCATCAAAGATTAGTAAATTGTTGGTACATGAAGTTGAATTGATCAAAAACCGAGAAACTCAGTTGTATAAAAATACTGTAGCACTTCCAATACAACAAAAAGAAATAGGTTAAAGTGAAATCAATGTCTAAAAAATCAAAAATGGATTTTTTCTTTTTTGCTGTAAGGATTGACGATAATATAATGGCTTAGCTAGAACATTCATCACTCAACTTCATATATATTCAGTGGTGGCCATAGTCAAAAATTTTCAACTAGGTATCGATTAATCGATGGTAAACAAGAATAAGTTAGGTTAAAAATGAGTTTTAAAAAATACGTTTTTATAATTTGAAGAAGAAAATAATGGGAAAGAGAAAATAAAATTTCTCTTTTTTTTCGAGACAGAAACAAACAAAAATTGAAAAAACAACTGATAAAAACGGATATAAGGGTATGTGTGTGTGTCCAATACTTGAAGGCAGCGCTGCAGTTGGTCATCAGGTGTACTTCAACAAATTGAGTGAGTAGAATAAAAGCGTATAAAAATAAAAACTATCGATAGTTTTTCTATAGTTTTTGATGAACCAATTTTCTCTAATCAAGCTCGAAAAAGGGTATAAATTTTACCAATTTTTTTAATCAAACTCTAATATTATTAGGTTGAAAACAAGGTTTTAACAAATAGGCTTTTATTTTACTATAATTTAAAATTAGCTTTGTTTATTTAGATCGGATTTTGCGATGCACTTCTGTAAATATAACAAGCTACATTGCTAGATAATGAGGCAACAGGGTTTTTGTTTTATTTTTATACAACTTGTTTTCTTTCTTTTTTAGGTTTGTATTATTTGTCATGAAAAGTGACCTCAGGGTGACGCCATTAACATCAACTATGAATAAAAACTGCACATAAAATTCAAATAATCGAGAAATTTCAGTATTTTCAAAAAGAAGT
Source organism: Ericerus pela (assembly GCA_011428145.1). NCBI lineage: Eukaryota > Metazoa > Arthropoda > Insecta > Hemiptera > Coccidae > Ericerus > Ericerus pela. Next base: position 199,973 of record WOFM01000109.1, on the reverse strand, counting down.
CAACTGTTGAAAGGAAGTTATATAGCTGTCTATTTCATTTAATAATACTTAACAATGACAAAACAGTTGAAATTGAAACATTATTGTCAATTGTCATATTTTCCATATATTTATAGCAAAATTTGAATCAATAATATAGATGGATAAAAATTACATTTTCATTTTTTTACAGTTGAAAAATAAAACATAAAACACTGGTTGAAGAAAATGAAGAAGGAAAAGAAATGAATAAATAAATAAATAAATAAATGTTCACAGATATCGTCAAAAAATAGAAAATTTCATTTTAACAGTTTAAAAAAAAAAACATAGAACTCAGGCTAAGGAATCATAAAGGAGGAAAACAAAAAACATAGCGATTGTAATAGGGTTCTTGCTTGCAAAACTCCTAAAAACGTAACACTCTTTAACTGCCATAATATTTACAGAAAAGCACCGAATCATAGCTGATAACATACTTGATAAAAGCGATCCCAGTGGTTGGTATCCAATTATGTCATATTTCATTGCATTAGTAACTGCAATAAAAGAGTACAAAAATAGTCTAATTTTGTAAATTAAGGCCAAAATGAACGTTTTAACAAAAACTATCAAGTATTAGTAGTGATAGTTCATCAAAATTATTGAACTATCAATAATTCAATAATTTTTCAAAAACTATCGATAGTTCGATAGTACTGTTGCCCATCAATAGCAACCAGTGATGGATCTTGATTTTTATTCAATTGTGGGTGTGCTTATAGACATACAAATACCAACAAAGGCGAATGCGTGTTCTATGGTGTAGGTGTGTGTGAGCCGAGCTCAGTATACAATTTAGCTACGTAGACAAAATACATAGCCGTGAGCGCAAAAAGGTAGTTCATGGATTTTCGGACAATACAGGGGGCCTTGGACAGGGCATGCCACTTTATATGTTAGTAACAGCAGGGTGGCCTCCAGGGGCTTGGCCTTTTCCCCCACTATTGCCACCCCAAAGTGGCATACCATGGACCAGACCCCCCTGGATCTGCCTAAAAGTTCCCACAGCCTATGCAATCAACCTAATTAGAATTTAATAATCACATATTTTATGTAAATATAGTAAAAAATGGGTACGTTCTACTTCAGTTGCCCTTATCGACTGTAATTCAATAACATTGATAGAAACATCGAAATATCTATATCATAGTATTATCATTCGAGATTCTACCCTACCCCACCCAAAGGGATGTTGTTATTTCTACCATCTTGGGTGAGGAGTTGCTCGGATCTCTACTGAATATGAACGAGATTGCTTGTACTCCCTGGGTGTTCCTTCATTTTTTGATGTTATCATTATAGTGAGGAAAAATATATGAAAATTTAGCGAAGCTAAAACTAGATAATAAAAAGTCCGTTTTTCATTTCTTTTTTAATATTAATACTTTATAATATTCACAATGTTTTCTTACAAAGATTTCATTCTTGACTTGAAGAAAAATTGTATCAGTTTTGATGAAAATGATAAAAATATTGAATGTGTTATTGAAAGTGAAGAAAGTTTTGAAAAATTTTCACAAAAGCTGGAAGAAGGTGGCATTTCATTTTCAATCCGTTCATCAAATACTACTAAAAGTAGCCTACATCAATGAATTCTGAAAAGGTATCTTCTTACCTACTCAATTAACTTCAGACCTGTCACACACATCAACTAAGCTACGAGTTGAACAGGTACCTACTTGGTCTATTTTAAATATGACGAAGTTTTTTGGACACTATAAGCTAATATTATTTTTATAAAATATTCAACTTAAATTCGACATTACATCAATAATCTACAAAATAAATTAGGGTACTTAATTTTCTGGTAAATGTAAATTGAAAAGTGAAAAATTCCCACTCTTCAGTCTCCACTAACTGTAATGTTAAAAAAATCTGATAACTGAGACTTGTATTTCTATACCACTTTGCATGATTCACTGAATTATTTGAAAACGAACGTCTCACCCAAGCTGGTAAAAATAACAACACTCCACCCAAACACCCAGTTTTCCGGGTTCTACCCTTGTATGATATAAGTGAACTTTAAACTTTCGTTATTCATTTACTAATTGTTTCCGACGTTTAATATTCATAATATAACATCGTCTACCATAGAACTACATTTTCTCCAAGATTTCGTAAAAATTGAAGGATGGTAATTAAAGTAGAACAGTACCAAATATTGAATTGCAACTAACAGCGTACCAAATAATAAAATGGTTTCCACAAATTCTGAAGTTGTCCAATTGATCTTCCGAAACATTTTCTCGTTTTAAACGAACAAACCAGGTTTTACGTCTCCTGTGTAGCAACTGCTTATAATCTTTTAAAAATCGGCCTCTTTAGGAAATTGGTACAAAGAAACATTCCCTTAATTTTCAGCAGAGTTGGAACAGTTGAATAAACAACAGCTACTTACCATTTTTTATGGTAATAAAAAAACGAAATAAATAGCTAGATTTAATAAAATAAAACAAATAACAATAATGGTTTCAGTCTAGTTAATGTTTTAAATGGGGTGTAACAACATTAACACCTTCTAATCACTGAGATATCAGTTGAAAAATTATGGATATCAAAGACATGTATCCATTTTGCGATGGTCTATAGAAGTATAGAGGCACTCCTCAACGTCTCTCCATGTACGCATAATAATATCTATTCTATAATTCTTTACATGCAGATGCAACGGATCAACCGAGTGAATTTTATGTAGTCCTATCTGATTGGGTGTTTGTATTGCCGTGACAAAATTTAATCCTCGGATTCCGCGGTAATCAAATGGTTAAATAACAAGACATTATTTTGGAAACTTGAGTTCGAATCTGGAGTCCGGCGATTGAATTTTAAAATTTTTTTATCGATGGTCAACTGGGGTATTTTCTTTGGAGCGGGTTTTTTACTATACTATGTATATAATGATTAAAAAAAAAAGTGCCAAAATAAAGTAAGGAAGGCTTCATATATTATTAAAAAAAAACTCGGCGCTTCGCGCCTCGGTAGGGGGCTCCGCCCCCTCCACCCCCTCCACCCCCTCCACCCACAGGATGTTATTACTTTGAGCCTGACGGCTAAAATGTAAAATACCTGACCCTTCAACAATCAGTGTCTTTATTATAATGTGTGGTCTTATATACGCGCTACTTTTGGGTCGCTCTTTCCTGTCGTTTTTTGGCTGGGGACCCATCGCTAAAACCTGAAGGGTCAGGTTAAAATTGCGCTTTATTTTCCCTGTTTATCGGTTACATATACGGAATCGAGAATTATATGTTTAATGTGCATACTATTACTATTCCAATTTTATTATTGTCCATTGGAAGCACACTACTCCTGCTATCCTAGAAAAAAAACATGCATTATTATTTATATAATTCATGGTCCTACGATGTATCAATACCAAGTTATGAACCCAACAGAAAAAAACAGATTAAAAAATTTAATAATTACAAAATATATTATTCTGTTTTTGGAAACAAAGCTCAGCTCACCAATCAGAATCGAGAACACACTTCCTGCGTTCTATTGGTTAAAATGTCTCTTCTCAGTTTCGTATAAATATATTTAATCGTACCCCATGAAGCCAGAAGCCATCAGTTGATAATCTCCTTCGATTGTTGACGGTTGTCTGTGTTTGCGTTTCTCTCAAGGTTCGTTCAAGTATATTATCATTCATCATGTCTGGACGCGGTAAAGGCGGTAAAGTTAAAGGTAAATCCAAAACTCGATCCTCTCGTGCCGGTCTTCAATTCCCTGTCGGTCGAATCCATCGTCTTCTCCGCAAGGGTAATTATGCTGAACGAGTTGGAGGTGGTGCCCCTGTATATTTGGCTGCTGTCATGGAATATTTAGCGGCTGAAGTGCTAGAGTTGGCAGGTAACGCCGCCCGTGATAACAAGAAAACCAGGATTATTCCGAGACATTTGCAGCTGGCCATTCGTAATGACGAAGAATTGAATAAATTATTATCGGGAGTCACCATTGCCCAAGGAGGTGTTCTCCCAAATATTCAAGCAGTCTTGCTACCCAAAAAGACAGAGAAGAAACCATAATTTTTCCTTCAGATGTGGTAAATTAAAACGGTCCTTTTCAGGACCACCAAATGAATTTCTGAAATTTGAATGCATTCAATTCAATTCAAATCATAACTTATTGTACTCCTCATTCTTGCCTTTTTAGCTCTTAACTAATAACAAAATTTTGTTGATTATATCATTAATTATTCGATTTTTACAGACGGTAGACGATTTAATTAAAATCTAACTATTTAACAGATATTATACGACATCAAGATGACTTACTCAATTAATAGTACAATATTCATCAAATTAATTCATTAATGAATTGCTTACATAGAAGAAAAATATCTGCCACGTATCAACTGTGATATGTATTTTCCTGTGGCATCGTTAGTTTTGTATTCCTTTAAGGCAACACTGATTTCTATGTTTATCGAAGATAATTTTATTTTCCCAAAAGAACATTCTGTCATTCTATTGTAGTAGAATGTTTGTCGTTTTTTTTTGATGGTTCTCAATTGTTTCAGAAGTATGATATTTTAATCACCATCATTTCGTTTATTGTTTATTTTATAATAAAATTTGATTTTCACTAATAGTGTCTGTTTGATGTCCAACATTGCCAGAAGTGTCAAATTTTAAAATGGCTGCAATTAGAGAACTAGTGGATCGATTTTGTTCAAATTCAATATCGAACCAGTCCCTAATAAAAATTTCAAGTCAAAATCTTTTTTAATTTACGGGATAAATCGTGATGACAACGTGGTGGATTTGCAACACTTTGAGAACCCCTCTTTCCAAAACCAGTGGATAAATTATAAAAATTTTAATTTTTAACGCAATTAAGTGTAGCTCATGAAAGCTTCTTACACTGTCTCAAGTTTTTAATTAATTTCTGAGTAATCATTAGCAACATTATACGATTTAGAACCTCTCAAATTATTAGACAATCACTCATTATTCTTTCAGTAATAATTTCTGGCTATATGACCCATTTTATTATGGTAATGACATTAAACATGATTGTAATAACGATTTGAACTTGATTATTACCACTAGATTATCCTGTATCGTAATTACGATTATTATCCTGACTAGATTGATTACAATAGATCATTATGTCAAAAGTTATTGATCTTTTAAATTTCGATGAAATTATGAAAAATCATCTACATTCATTAGTATTTTTTTTCATACTGAACGTAGATCACATAGAATCATTACAAAATTGATACACCCATCTGGGCAGTGATTCACCTAAATAGAATAAGAAAAAAAATCTGCATCCCATTTGCGGAAGTTTTCACTTATCGCAAGTTTTCATTTGTCTTAATTAATGAAAGAGCCAAAATTGAAATATCCAATTTCGCTTGAAATGGACAAAATGGTGTATGAAAATGGTGTACTTCTTCATGGCGATTCCAATGAGCCATTCCACAAAGCTGTATCTCAATTAGGTCAAAAGTTATAGCTCTTTTAAATTTCGATGAAATTCTGAAAAATCATCTTCATTCATTAGTATTTTCCTTCATACCGAACCTAGGTCGCATAGAATCATCACAAAATTGATACACCCACCTATGCAATGTTTCGGCATAATTGTACACGCAAAACAATCTGCTCCTCATTGCGAAAGTTTTCACTTATTGCCAGAGGCGTATAGTGCTCTCAAATTTTGGGTATGCGCTAAATAACATGTAGGTACACAGAATGTTTGGAAGTTAAACTGCATAACCTTCATGATCAATTTTCAAATTTTGTGGTCAATAAAACGAAAATATTTTTTTGGAAAAGTGCTGAGAAATGTTTGTCTTTCTTGCTTAATGTCTTGCAAATGGAAATTGAGAAACTGCAGTTTTAATTTCCCCAAAAATTGACAAACACGAACAAATTTGGTAACAATTAAGTGGAGTATCTGGATTATTAAAATTGATATCATGAGGGCTTAGAGGTGGTGGTATTGAAAATTTTCCATTTTGTGACAAAATAAAACTAATGATAGGTCATAGGTAACATTTTTCCACTTTTAATTATTTTTTCCTGTACCAATACATATTATACATAATACATAATTATATTTGTATGTGTGTATGTATGTATGTACGTATATACATATGTGTGTGTATATATGTATGTATGTATGTATGTATATGTGAGTTTTTGTTCAGGGTTATAAGAAAACTACGAAAGAGACAGGGTGGAAATTTTCGAGAAAACTGGAAAAAAAAATGAAAAATTTCTGGAAAAAAGCAAGTTGACTTTGTTACTAGAAGTATATTTGTCTGATCTACGGTGCAGGGGGCTACGAACGTCTTTTTAGCATTGTATTAATTCAGTTTTTTTTTTCTTCAAGTTTTTGTTCAATATTGTCAATGAAAATAGGTAAACTGGATTTTTTAGCGAAAACTCACTGCGCCAGAGTTTTTATCATTTATTTGCATTTATCTTTTAAAGTTTTATCATATTATTTTTCTGGGGCTGGAGGTAGGGTTTCCTTATATTTAAATAGCCATATCTTTTCAACCCTTTAATGCATTAAAAAATTAACGTCACCATTTTATTCAGGAGGAGTGACACAAAAAAAGCTATAGTTTACACTTTTTTGTCAACTAAATAGGTTGTTTTAAATCAGTACAAGGTTGAAAATTAAAATTTACGTTAGGTACTTATTTTAAATTGTTTCTAAAAGTTACGTCTGTTGAGGGATGGCAGATGGATGCAGGTTCAAATGTAAGAAAGATGAAAAATCCTGTACAACTTATAAATGACAGGGTATGCTCTACATGTAGCACATACCATGGTCTCCTTAAATACAGTTTTACATGTGTAACGTAGGTTGCGCACGCCTATATTTTTGGTGTATTTTGTTAAACAGGTGTATGTGCTTAGAAAAACGCATACCCTGCGTCAAATCAAATGTACTGTAGTATACCGTATACAACATAATAGTATATTCATAACATTGTAAAATGGTAGCAACTAATTTTCATGCCCAGTACGTAGAAAAAATTATTTTCCGTGTATTTAATCATTTTATTCAAATTTTTGATTTTAATCATTGAATACTTTTTTTTAAATATTTTTATCCTGGCCGTTAGAAAATAAATTTCATTTTTAAAAAACAGTCTAGGTATGTGGCCCATCATATTCCACAAACCCGGAGAATATGCCCCTGCTCATGGCAAGTTTTTGGTTAGGTAATAAAACACCCAAATTGAAATACTCAATTTTGCTTCAAATAGACAAAATAATACATGAAAATTGTGTGTATTTTTTCATGGCGAATCCAATGACCCTATCAGCAAAGCTGTAGCTCCATTAGGTCAAAAGTTATCGCTCTTTTATGTTTCGTGTTTCGATGAAATTCTGAAAAATCCTCTACATTCATTAACACTGAATCTAGATCGCATAGAGTCATTACGAAATTGTTACACCCACCTTGGCAATGATTCGGCCGAATAGTACACGCAAAAAAATCTGTTCCCTATTGTGGAAATTATCATTTATTGCAAATTTTCGTGAGTCTAAAATAACAAACGGTCCAAAATTGAAATATCCAATTTTGCTTCAGACAAAATGATAACTTTCGATGAAATTCTGAAAAATATAGTTCATCCATTATATTACATATTTTCGACCTTTCAATAAATTATGATATCTCAATCTTATCTGTTTTACTTTCCTCGTTTTTAATCTCACTTCACTTTGCACTATACTTACGTACGCTATCCTTCTGAATTTAAAGGATGACTTCATCAAATGAATTCTAAATTGCTGAACTCAAGAAAAATGTCAAAAGTACGCACAAGGTACACTTGGGTTTCTTACTTCTAAATCAGTGTCTTGACATTAAAAATTACATTGGTCTTATGGAGCGTTACTGGTCCACATCATGTATTCAAAGGTCTATAGGTATAATTTTAATTTCAGCAGAAGCCAAAAAAAAAAACATACTTCTGACTCTTGACAATTCAGTCCTTGGATATGATCATATTTTCCCAACATAATTTTCAGTCGAAATTGCAGATATTGAGGGCTACGTCTAAGAAAACATCCCAACTGGGAACCACAATTAATCAACATGGCTGAAATATCAATGATTTGCTTCGGAAAGAAAATATAAATATTTTTCAGTACATTTTACACACCTTATGTTTAGCCCAATTGACAACTTTTTCGCCCCATCCTTGAGTAAAATTCAAGAATATTTGTTTCCTTTTTCATTCCACCTCGAAAATGGATAGTTTAATTTCTAGAATCTCTACCTGCGAGGATTCCCTCACAATGACACCATTTATGTTATATAAATTTTTTTTGAGCAGTATAACAGCAACTAGAATGGTATCTTGCCGAGGGAATACCCGCCACATAGTGGTGGGAGGTAACATTAAGATGTTGCTCACTGGGCATGTCTGGTTTTCATTTTTCACACAACACAGACCCTTCACAGAGAAAACGGAGATTTTTTCACCATATTATAGGTAAGTTAATTTTCGTTGGATTTTGAGAATGTATTCACGAACAAAACAACCATGCTCAGCAAAAACAATTTAATGAATTATCGATGGTAACATACCTACATTGAAAAAAGAAATGGAAAATAATCACGTCTAGCTTTCTCCACGAAATGTGAACAATCGACCGAAATGAAAGTGAGAAGCAGATCTCTAATACTGTAAAGTGGATGAAATTTACACTATTTCGAGTTCTTTCAACGTTTCAATATTAAAAATTAGCGAACAGTCGAATATGAGTTTTCAACTCAATGATTGAGAAATATTAAAATTTCTAAATTTAATAAAAACTTAAATTACAATCAACATAAATTTTTAACGAAAGTTCAACCATTCTTACACCAAAACAAAAGCAGAATATAATCAACGAAAATGGTGTACATTTATAAACTCGGCAGTAATTAATAGCAAAACAGAATATTGACCAAACAACTCCTTTGTTCAAAGAAAGCTATAAACCATGGTAAAAATAGGAATTCACTGCGTTTTCGCCCGCTCGCTTCGGCTAATTTAGTGTTGCGACCATTTGATTGATTTCAAATCTATTCCTTCTTGAACCATTTCCCAAAGAGGACTGAAAGAAAATATTACAAAAGGATAAGTCGCATGAAATTTAATTTCAAGTTATGAAGAAACTCGGAAGTTCCCTTCATCATTACGATCATTACGAAGTTTTACTGAAAGTCTAAATTAACATAAAATTGTTTTCAATATATTACCTCATCGCTCTCAGTCGTTCAACATGTTTTATTACTCGATCTGCAGTATATTCGACCTCCTCCATTGTGGTATAACGACTGAAACCGAATCTAATAAAGGCAATCAATAAATTATTAGTTTAGATAATTTAGCAATTTTGTATTTCACGTATACAGCTGATTTTACCAACCGAATAGACGAGTGCGCTAATTCTTCATCTGTCCCGATAGCACGTAGAACGTACGACGGCTCTAAAGATGCTGAAGTACACGCACTCCCGCTTGATAATGCAACATCCTTCAATGCCATTAGCAGTGACTCACCTGGAGAGTAACGAAAAAACAATTAAGCTCTGAATTTTAATCAGTTTCTCATACAACTCTCAGACAAAAATTTATTAGAGAAAAATCACCACAAAAGAATTCAAGAACGATTCATTTAATTTTTTAATATGTCATGTCTCATTACACGGCCCAGTCACAGACTTCATTTATTATCGAATACGTTTCGAACGAAACTTTCAGTTCTTCTATCACATCGATATATGATCGACATCTTAACTAACCTTCAACGTAGGCAAACGATAAATTAATACACCCTGGATACGAATGTTCAGGATCACCATTGCGTACAACATTTGGGACGATAGTCATTTTTTCTAATAATCGATTGGCTAATTTTTCCATCCATTCATGGTCATACTGAAAGTAATGAAAATAAAAGAATGAATAAATCTCGCAGTTGATAGGAGAAGTAACTCGATTTAGCGTTTTTTCTGTTGTTTTTAATCGGTTATCATACGAGTTCATTTGATTCAGGATATAAGGATGTTTCCCTTAAAATACAAAAGTATTTGTAAGATGAGTGAAGATTTCTTAGACAATAGTTGATATGCAGGAATTATTACTATCAGTATCATGGATGAAAATGTTCTGATATTACTAATGTAATTTTTTCTTTTCGTCAGTTTCTTTTTTTTTCTTCTTTTTTTTTTCATATAATAAAACTGGTTTATCAACTGTTACCGTTTTAATAGGAGTTCATTTGATTTCGAATTTAAAGATATTTCCCTTTAAAATATCAAAAATCGTTTATGAGTTACTTCGCAATATTCTGAAGTTCATAAGTTTTATTCGTACCCATCCGTGGTAAGTTCAAATAATTGAAAACTAATATAACTTCAGAATATGTAAAGTAACATACGAACATTGGCTTCTTCTTATTTTTGTTTCATGTCCTTCATTTCCAACAATTCGAAGTCATTTTTTCATCCATGATAATCTATTGTATTTAGACTCATGTCGCTGGTATTTTTCGTATTTTAAAGGAAAAATTTTGTAAATCCGAAATCAAATAATTTCGTATAACTGATAAGAAATAACAGAGAAAAAATGCTAAGTCCATTTGCTCTCCCTATCAACTTTGAGATTTAATCATTCATCGAAAATAATACGACTGACACCTTTTCCTCTTTTTAAATAAAATAAATAGTCAAAAAAACATAAAAAAATAAATTTTAAACCTTCATTTCGTATTTAGCTATTTCACAAGCTTCGCCCATACCAACAACTAAAGGAGTTGGAACGGTGCCACTTCTGATACCACGCTCTTGACCGCCTCCGCTTTGTAATGGTTGAAGTTTGACTCTAGGCCGACGTCTAACATAGAGAGCTCCAATTCCTAAGAAAAGGCATATTTATTTTGTTTTATGAGATCGATAGTCAACAGAATTAATTCAGAAACAAAGAAACTTTAAACTAACCTTTAGGACCATAAATTTTGTGCCCACTAATGGACATAAGATCAATCTTCAAGTCGTTTACATTGATAGGAACTTTACCGATAGCTTGAGCAGCATCAGTATGGAAAAATACGCCTTTCGACCGACACAGCTCGCCTGTAATCCAGATCAGTTTTTTTAAATTGAAATAATAAAATGAATAATTAGATAACTTGAAAAGTATATCCAACCGATTTCTTGGATAGGTTGCTTTACGCCAATTTCATTATTAACGGCCATTACTGATACTAAAGAAGTTTTCGGAGTAATAGCATTTTCAAGATCCGAAAGACTAATCAAACCAGTATTAGATACCGGTAGATAAGTTACACTGAATCCTTCGCCTTCGAGAGCACGACAAGAATCTAAGACGCATTTATGTTCCTACATAATCAAATGAATTACTTGTCTTACACAGTTAGCGAAACTGAAATATTCAAAGAGATTGGAAACAATAAGAACAAAAAATCACCGTTTGAGTAGTAATAACATGATTTTTTTTAATATTGTAAAATCTTGCCACTCCTTTCACTGCAATATTATTACATTCCGTTGCACCAGACGTGAATATAATTTCTTTAGGATCGCAGCTAATCAAATCAGCTATTTGCTATAAAACAAGAATAGTAACTAGATATAGTAACATTCAGTTGCAAGTGGAATAACTTTAAATGGAAAAATTTTTAAGAAGAGATATTACTTTACGGGCTTTTTCTACAGCATTTTCACTTTCCCAACCGTATAAGTGAGTTCTCGAATGCGCATTACCATAATTCGACAACATATACGGTAACATCGCATCTAAAACTCGCGGATCCTAAAAATGAAATCTTATTTATCACGTAGCATAATTGGATATAACATTTGATGAAATTATACGTAAATCTGTTACCATTGGAGTGGTAGCTTGGGCGTCTACATAAATTGGTCGACCAGGTATTTTTTCGAAGTAAGAATTTTCCTTTTTCACTGACGACGCGACATCAATGGACAAAGAAGGTTCTGAAACATTATCATGCAAATTAAAACACGGATGAATCAAGAGGTGTCATTTTAGACATATTATACACGGTTCGGCGTTACCTGAAGCCGATTTAAAACAATATCTTAGAAAAGTTATACTACAAATTGTAGGATTTTTGGTTAAATTCATAATATTACGAAATTTCATTTTGAAGAAATATTTTCGAATCAATGTAAACTCGAACTATAATTACGAAAAGTACAATATTAAATACGAAAGTAATAAATAAATGATAGGTATAATATCGTCAAAATACAATCATTTTAACAAAAACTTGTAAATAATTGAAATTATGAAGCAAATAAGTAAGAAATTTCACTAAACTTCAACAATGAAATTTCAATTTAATGAGAAAGGCTCAACCTAAAAGCTAGGCCAGCTAGGTACTTGCAAATTAGTACCATAGATAAATGAGTATAGTATGCATCGTATATAAATAGGTAACTTGCTTTGAGGATATAATATACATAATGGAGACGACATAATATTGGTTTTGGTGTCGTATCTATGGATAGCACTACTATCGTCACGTGCTTTGCTTTCTAAAATCTGATTGGTAGAAAAAATCGTCAAGTGCATTTGTTTATAAACTATGGTGTACAAATTACCTCATTCCGGAGAATCTGATTACTCTGATTGATTGATGTGAATTTATATGGGGTACTTTGTACGCCAGTGTACACGTGCCTCGTGTAGATGTTAACGACAGTCGATCTCATTGTAAAACAGTAGCATGTCGTCTCTATCATATATTTATATCCTCGAAGATTGTACTTTACGGTCGAAGTTTATTCAGAACTTACTCCTGATAATGCTTATCATGTCGGCTTACCGGCAAAATTTCAAATGGCGAAACATTATTAAAAATAAACTATTCTATGTATGATATGAAGAATTTAAAATTTAATATTGATATTTTAAGGATTTCATTGACTAAAAATTCATAATCATTTCTTTTGCCAAGTTCGGAACTTTGGAATTGAAATAAGTGCTTAATTTTTTCTTTCTTTCCCCCAAGTTTGTATCTAATTTGTGGAATCGATGGCGCTGTGTTGATCATGTAGCTGGAAATTTTATTTTTTCGGTTTACTGTTCGTGTTTAGTTTATAATATGATACAGTTATGTCCAATCGCGATTCAATTAGTAACTGGCCATATAATGTTTGGAATAGCATAATTGCTAATTTTGCAGCCATTATATCCGACGATGATATTAATATCGAGTCCAAAAAGCAGAAATGCGCTGCATTTTTAGAAAAATTGCCGAAACATTGTAAATTACTCGTTCCTGTGAAAAATCCTCATTCAGTTGAGTATCAAAATATCAAAGACGATTGTAAGTGTTTCAACATTTGGTTATTCGGCCAGTTGTTTTCTATGTTTCATCAAGATTACTTGGAGGCCTTTCAAGAGAAATGTCTGAGTGCGAAGATAGAATTGTTACAGTACTTATGGGAGAACGATCCCCCAATGTATCGGACCCTTTTGCAGTGCTACATGGATATTCTTCAAGAAATATGCCTCGCATGCTCTAAAGACGGTGTATTTCAACCGGCTACTTATAACTGGTTTAATTTTACAGTCTCTAATGAGAAATTTCATTTGCCAAAAGCAGCATTCAAAGTGAACGATAGCACGAAGCTTCATGAGTTGGTAAGACTAATTTTATCGCTGCTTGCGTCTCAGATGTCTTATATTTTTAATGTCTGCCGAAGTGTCCCATCGCTTATATGGAAATGCTCGTTGAGCTTGTTGAAGACGTGTCCAAATAAGTCGCCAATTTATCGATTAATTACGCTTCTATTAACGTATGATTTGTCTGTTGCTGAATCGAAATATGATGCCAAAGTAGCTAATCTGTTGTTACATGTTTTGGATGATATTTCCACTCTGTGTCAGCGGGGTAAAATAGCACAAGAAGAAGATTTTTGTTCTATGCTGGATATTCTTGGCGACATTCCTTGCTTGCCATTTTGTGTTGATTTCGCATATGTGCACAATGTATATTGCTTGCTGTTACAGAGCCATCTATCTCTAAATGAATCGGTTGAAGAATCTGTTTTACTTTTTTTCAATAAATTACTTCAGTTGTCCTTCGATGAAACTGTCATAAATTTGGAAAATAATTTATGTTACATGAATTTACCTTTTCTGCGAGGTTTGTTGCAGTATACGATTGAAGACACCTTACGTCGAAAGAGAATTGATCCGTCCATTTCAGCAATTAACGTTTATCGAACGAATAAATTTTGGAAATTTTTCCTAGATCAAATTTTCGCGCAAGTACAAAATGTGAATTCTAGCAACGGCAAACATGTGGTTAGTTTATTTAAACTTGTTCACTCCGTGACACAGTCTGCTGTGAGTATAACATACCAATATGATTTCAAGTTTATATTTTTTGAAGAAAGAATTGTTGAAATTTTGAAAGAGCTGACTAAATTTTGTGAGATTCGTGTCGATGAGAAAATCCTCTGCCAGCTCCTAAGTATCGTAAAAGATGTTTTGATGTTGAAAGAATCTTTAGTTTTCGATGAAAGAATTCAGAAATGGTTACTGGAGCTGCTGTATCTTCGGTGGGTGTTTCAAACACCTACAGACTCACTTTATCAAAAATATTTACCATTACTTAATGAAAATTTTCGTGAATTCTGCATAGTGAACGTTATGTGGACGTCTCGATATCAGTTTGAAAATTGGAAAAACGATCTGTTTGCACAGATATTTCAAAATTGTTCGACTAACATCAACAAGGTGATTCCCGTTTTTGTTTCCAGCTTAAATGACGCTGATGTGACTTCGTTTGTTGATCATTTGTTGCAGTTGAATTCAGAAATGTTGGCAGAACTTTCGCTGTTCATTCGCCCTCTAAATTGTGCCTTATCTGGTAATGGTAAATTAGCTAAATTACCTGGATCTGATGTCGAACTGTACTGTAGCTTTTGTGACAGAAAATTTCCATTGCGAAATATCTCCTTTACTAATCGTAGCGATCTTTCATGTAATTTGATCGTACGCATGATGCAAGCATCTGAAGAATCAAGATACAACGTCATATCGGCAATAGTAGATCTCTTTAACCATGTCCCAAAAACTGAAAAACTTTTGAAACTGCTACGAGACTGTTTTCTCAGTGAAAATTGTAAAATACGCGAAAAAATTATAGAAGTTACACCTTACATAATCTTTAAAGATTTGAATGAAGAGATTTACGACTATGAAGAAAGAGTTTTTCAAAGTTTTCGAAAATGTTTACGAGCTGTTACTCTGTTCGCTTTGGCCAACGAAGACTCCAGTTTGCAATTTGTATGCTTGAATACTATTACCAAAATTGGCTGTATTCCTCTTGAGATTACGTTACTGCCCAGTGTTACAATGTTGTTGACGTTAACGATGAGCGCTGCGAGTTCATATACTCCATTGGCCAAGGCTTGTATTCAGCAAGTGGCCATCGCTCATGACGTCCAAATGGAAGATCACATCTACTTGAAGTATGCCGAGTACGTGTTCCCACTTGTGGCGCGTATTCTAGTCATCAACTATTCGACGTATGGAGTTCGCATCTCAAATTTACCATACGATCATAATTCGCTGTTTAACAACCTTACCATTAATCATTTGTTGCAGTATTTGCTTCCGTACGTCGCCGAAAATCCAGGTTTGCATCCATTAATCGATGAACTTGCTAAGTTATGTGGCATGTCGAAAGCGCAACTGTTGCGAAATGCCTTTAAACAGGTTTTCCCTCATGTAATGCTGTTCGAGCAAACAGAGAGCGTGCAAAAAGTGATGGGTATCCTGTACAAAGAGACAAACAACACAATTACTGATCTGCTGAGTTGCTGCGTTACCAAAGTGCTGGCCGAATTATTCATCTGCTATGAAGAGTACGAGGAAAAAGTAAAATGGGTGCTGTCCGAAATCAAAAGACTGGCTACGTCGTCGTCGAAAATTGAAACTCCTCGTAAAGTCACTGAACTAAATATCGAATCATTCTTGCAGTCGCGATTCTTCGGCGTACTCATGAAACTGGAGAATCAGTTATGCACCGACATGATATCGGATGCGAGTCGACGTCGTGTGCTGTCATCTTTCAGGTCGATCATCCGATTTATGAGCCCAGCATACGTCAGTAGCGTGCGTTTCAAGGTGCTGTTTACATTGCGCACAATTACTAATGCCGAGAAGGACAAAATGCCAGCTTTGTGCGTGGAAATCTGGGATGTTTTCGTCCGTCGCATTGAAACTTCACTTCTGGGCCCTATTCTTAGCAACATTTTCGTGTCGTTGCTACCCTTCACGAGCTCGCATACGCAACAGGTCAACCAGATCTTTCGCTATCTGGTGATAGAAAATCATGAAGCAGTCGCTAACCATTTGATGGAATTGTATTTTGTGACGGCAGCCCAGTGTGAAGCAGACATAATGCCAGTTATCGTAAAAGCCGACCACGACTTACAAACGATGAGTCTTCAGGAGCGTCTCGAGTGGTTATTAATGGCGACGAAGCACGAGGTCACCGAAATAAAGTTGCACGCTTTGCAACGCATCCGCCAGGAATTGGCCACCAATCGGAAGGATATTTCGCAGTTGATATTAGCCAGCGATTCGGTGAACAGTCTGATCTTCAGGGTGCTGGACATTCTGGTGGAAGGGTTTCGTAATCTGGATCCGTATTTACAGGAAGCAAGCGGCATATGCCTCGGCGAATTTGGCGCCATCGATCCCAGTTACATTCCGAATACGGTTATTAAGGTAGATGACGCGCAAAAGTACAGTTGTTACCAGATCGCCGACGTCGAATTCGTGGTGACGGCGTTCACGTTATTGTGTCGTGGTTTCCAAATGGCGAAAAGCAGCTCAAATATGGATACGTTCGCCTTGGCTATACAGTCGTTGCTGACGTCGTACGAGGTGAAGCAGGACGAGCAGTGTAAATACTGGAGCAAGATACCGAAAAATCTTCGCGAAATTATTTTGCCTTTTTACTCGACGACGTATACCCTGTTGACACATGCCAGCGAGTCAAGCTACGACTTACCACATCTCGTGTATGGTTCCAATAAGGCCCAAACCGTTCAAAAATGGGCCTACAATTGGTCGAATTTTCTCATATCATTGTTGCCAGTCGACTCGAAAGCCAAGGAGGTATTCACCTACTGCAAGGGGCCAATGAGCTGCGAAATAAAGTGCATGTTGTTCTTCTTGCCACATATATTGCTGAACGCGTTACTCGATTCCGACAGCACGAACCTATCGAAAATTTACGAGGAAATGATTTCGGTCATTCGTCACGATCAACATGGCGTCGAGGAAGAAAGCTCCGTGCAAAAAACGTATACGCAGTTGATCGCCACCGAGGAGTTGTCTATTATTTCGAACGAGGACTTGGAGATGGGTGTTATCTGTACCAAGACAATGTTCAATCTGTTGGATGTGCTGAATAAGAAATATCGTGACATGAAGTTCGAGCTGAAAGGTAATTGTCGCATTTCTGCTGATTTACTAAATAAATATGTAGTATTTTAGAGCTCCGTCATGCTTTTGTCTAGCTTCCCTTATTTTTGAATTTACTGATAGTACTTACATTAGTCACCCTCGCAAAGTCATTACAGAAAGACTCTGCTGAATTTGTCTGACTGTAATGTCCCTCTGTACTGAACCACTTTTTCCCTTTAAATTTTCTTCTCAAAAATTATTTGTAGGTCCATAGTTATGTACTTGTTCAACTATTTTATTTGTGTGTTTTATTGTAAATATTCCGTAACGCAATTTACAAGCGATTCTTACTTCTTATAAAAAATATTATTTTAAAAGATCTATTTATCGCTCTTGAAATATCATTAATACTAATTGGTCAGTCTTTAGGTCCTTTACGAAACCAAAAAAAGAACTACATTGAAAAATCTGTTTTCAACTCCAAAAATTCGAGAAATTAATAATCACTTTCATTCTGTGATGGTCAGATTGCTTAGGAGAGGCCTAATATAAAAATTAATTCAGAATTCGAATTCAGTGTCTCCTAACCCGAAAAATGGGCTCAATACTATCGTACAAAACAAATTTATTTAAAAGATTAATCTACTGAGTGTTGAATAATTACATTGATGAACATTAAAAATTCCCATAATTTAATTGTTTTACTGACAAAAAGTTCTAATAAAATAATGTTAGAATGTGAAAACTCGCTAGCTTATGTACTTGAGGAATATAATTCAAAAACGGCGCACAATAAATATATTCAAAGCCCAGGTTTAAATTTATCAAAATAAATGAGAAAAATGTCAGGAAAAATAATTTTACTTGTTTTATAATGTTATTCCGAAATTTATGATTTTTTGCGTTCTGTGTGATAGTAAATAGTAATATAAATACCGAGTCTAACTTTCAGATCGCTTTGGGGAAAAAATTATTTATTAAAAAGTTGTTACTTCTGAGAAAAAAATTTTCAATTGGACTTCAGTTTTATTTCACTAAACTGTTTTTGAGTGGAGGGGGGAGACATGGAGGCTGAAAACATGTTGATTTATATTTTCAGGAACAACATTTTTCAAAATTTTTCAATATTTATGTAGGCAGGTAGATTTATATAAAGTATTATATTCATATTTAATCTAGGGTCGACTGAGTTGTACCAAATAGAGGTATAAGAATTTACTTTGCGTGTACTATGTTGGGCACCAACAACATGAAGATTATATGTTTTTGAAATATTCTGTATAAAATTAAATCAAGCTGGGAATGACAAAATATTAAAAATTATAAAAATAAAATTCCGACTCAGTTGAAAAATGTGCGGTGATGCTTTCAGTACCATTATGTACCAGTCATAATCATGTCTGTAACATAGTTGTAGAGCAAATTACTTCAGATATGTAAATATTTGGGTCTTACTTCGATTATAAGTAATCGTGTCATTCTGATTAAGTCTAACAAGGAATATTTTTTGCTTCCTCCTCTACATCTCAACTGCAGGCTGACAAAACCAACGTATTATGTATTTATGCACAGGAAAACTGAAAAGTGAGCATTTCCAGCACCCAGAATTTGTTTATTAAAAATCCTTTCCAAAAATTGTTCTGAGTCTTTATCATTTTTAAAATGATACGGAGCAATTTAGGAAATTTATTTCGATGTTCATATAATTTCAATCTACATAAATGTTTCGTGGTCAAACATTTTCATCTGATATTTATTTGATGCCATGAAGGAGGAGGTTCCATGTAACTCGCGCTGTATAATGTGTTACGGACATATGACAGGTAAATAGTTGTCCAAGAATTACAGAAGGCGCCCCAGTATAAAAGCCACTTCTGTATACCCTATTCACTTTAAAAACAACATGACGTCACATGCAAGTTGTTGGCAATGAGGACAAGAAAAAACAATAATTCACAATTATGTGGCGGAGAAAGTTACAAATTTTCAATTTTATAATGTATTGATTTGGCTCAGTTGTGCTGATATGTGTAACTGCCTTAATGATGTCATGTCATTCTTGAAGTGAATAGACGAGCATTTTGCAGAAGGAAATTTTTCAAGCAGGTTTACAAGTTATGACGTCATGAATATTCTGTATATATATTTTTTTGTTTTGTGTTCACAATTTATAAATACATGGCTGTCTGGTTACCTAACTGGTCTTGGGTGTATTTTGTAAAATTTTTGAAATTCATTTGTTAAAACTTTGTTTTTTTAATTTAATCCAAATTGAGATCAATAAAGTAGGTAAAGCCCATCACACACTTTGGCTAAGCTTTGTGCCAATAACTAGTTGAGCTAAGCTATGGGCTCAAAGGACTAATTCCCTTCAATTAGTCGACCAATTCCCTTCAATTTGTGTGCATTTAATGGCATTAATTCGTCAACAAATCGAAAGGAATTTTTCGACGAATTAAAGCTGTTAAATACACACAAATTAATGCCTTTAAACGCACCCAAATTCTTTTTGATTTGTGTGCATTTAACGATTGATTTGTCAATGAATTCTCTTTGATATATCGACGAATCAATGCCGTTAAATGCACACAAATTAATGCCTAAATGCACGCTAATTTATGCCATTTAACGCACACAAATTGAAGGAAATTCCTTTGCATTTAATGATATTGATTTGCCGACAAATTCTTTTCAATTTGCTGAAGAATTCCCTTCAATTGGTCATTGGTGTCAATTCAACAGCAAACCATTTCAAGTAAACCGAGTCAGAAATATAGAATTCTAAATATGTACCTAATTGAATGAT
This sequence comes from Ericerus pela, assembly GCA_011428145.1. NCBI lineage: Eukaryota > Metazoa > Arthropoda > Insecta > Hemiptera > Coccidae > Ericerus > Ericerus pela. Next base: position 179,692 of record WOFM01000109.1, on the reverse strand, counting down.
AGAGAGTGATAGAGTTAACACGACGCCGCTTCAAACATGCAACAAAAAAAATATATATAGAACATTCATGACATCATAACCTGTAGACCTGCTTGAAAAACTTCCTTCCGCGAGACACTCGTAGTGAATAGGGTATAACACTATCACATGACTAGTTTTATAGATATATTTGGCTATAAGTATATTTGAGTCTAACAGCAAATAATTTTTTTTTTTTTCATAATATCCTATTAATGCTCCTGTTAAATTGATAATTTGGGCACATTTATGTAGGTTTGAGCAAGGTATATAGATTACTTCGTTACTAGGTATGCTCAATCATTTTATTAGTGTGTTAATATGTGTAAAATAATGTCGCACGTAGGAAGCCATGCACAAAATATTAGACTATTTCTCTTTCAGTCAATTTACTTATTGTGAATTAGTGTTAGTGAACTGACCTCACATGTAGAAAGAAGAATTCTCTTGCAATATACACTATCCAGGATACCTAGTAACGAAGTACCTATTTTATGTACCATGTATTTGAATGAATTATAGCTGTGTAGCAGCATTAGGTTCTCTATAGGATAATTATGCATCGTTATAATAAACGTACAACCCAATTTTTTAAGACAAAATTCAACGAAAATTATTTAGATAAAATTCAAGGGGCATACATCAACTACAAATTAATGTTTAGTTGTTTCCGTCCTAATAATGAATTTATCAGTGTTGTCAAACCAGTACAATCCAAAGCGCCGCTTTGGGGCACTTCAAGACTTGTATATATGTATACATACGGTGAATGACATTTATTAGAATCATTTCAGGATCGAAACAAAATTATTCTAATTAGCAGATGATTCAGCTAAGCAAAATTTATCACTGATGACATTAAGTGGCATCTATTCCGTAATTATATACATAAAAAATACCCTAAAAAAATTAATCTTTCTTTTTGAAAATTTTCGAACACAGTCCACTGGAATTTCCACTTTATTAGAATTATTAAATATCCACCTTCATGAGATATCAAAACATTGATACTATAAGGGAGTGGTATAGTAAAGATAAACTAGATGTTAGACAATTTGCAATTCCTCTCGATAATTTTAAATTGCCCCCAATTTTTTCACATTTTCAGTTATTTTCACCAAGAACCCTAATCAAGTTCTCATTTCGCTAATAATTTATTTGAGAAATTAAAATACAAAATTTGATGTAACTGATTAGTAATTTAATTATCTTTTCAAAGGTAATTTGTTGCTAATATAATTCAATGAACGAAAGTATAAAACTACTCAATACATGAACATTGTAACCATCCATTCATGGTGATACTAGTAACATCAGCTAATCTAGCTTATCTACGAATAAATAAGAGATGGTTGATCAAAACTTGTGGGAAAGATTGAAAAACAACTCGCTACTTGCTGGAAAAATATTATAAAGAATTTCATTCAATTTTATATTGTGTACCTAAATGAAGATACTAGAGTGAACCCTTCTTTTCTGGAATAGTGAAAAGAAACTGATATAAGGACTTGTAAAAATTTTTAAAGTCCAAAACTGAACCTTTAAAAAAATCTTTACTCTCTAGCATTTGGTGTAAAGTTGACTCTTATCTTATGAATAATAGAAAAACCTTAAGAAAAAGCGAAAAATAATGCTTTTAAAATTTCTCCGGCAAGATGTAGGTCTAGAGATTAAAATTATAAAAGTTGATGCTAATTAAAACTTTTTGTCATCAAATTTGAAGGAATTTACTTAATGACACCTACATAGTTGAAGAAAATATTTTCAACTTCAATAATTCCAATCCCTAGACAAGAGTATGCTAAAGAAATTCTAAAATGATTATTTTTCTAGTTGTAGCTATTTTTTTTCTCCGAGTCTGCTCTATTTTTTGGAAAAAAATATTAATTCACCGCAATAATTTTCATTTCATTTTAGTCTAGAAAAATTTTTAAATAAGCTTAATTATTTTTTTTTTTAGAACATTTTTATTTTTTTTTGTTTTATTTTATTTTTTTTGAGTTGGTCCAGTTTTTTGGGTCTAAAATTCATAACTTGGAAACTATCTACGACTTGGGGTTGATCACATTTGACTTGGTAGGTACTAAAAAATACAAGCGCCTGCAATCAGACAAAGAGGATGTTTTTTCATGTGTTTCTGGTTGCATCCATAAAGAGACAACAGATGAAAAGAACCTACTTGAGAGAATAAAGTATAAGACTTCTGTGAGTTTGAGCTTTTTTTTTTTTCAATATAATAAATAATCTGGCTAATCCACTCTAACAGATACAATGTAAAAATAAAACAAAAAAATAAAGATGAAAAAAAATTAAAAAAAAATTTTTTGTATCATAAGGATTTGAACATGGGTTGCTGGAGTGTCAGTCCCAGTCATTAGCACAGAATCACGGAGAACCTTATAGAATTGGTGATTTAAACATAACTACATATAACACCACCTTAAAAACACCTGTTCTAATCTTTGATAATGCAAATAAAAATATCCTCTTTAACTGAATGTAGATGCTTCTCTAAAAAATATACAGGATGTGATACACTACACAGCTCTTGATAAAAATTTTTGCATATTATTCTTTGTTTAAAATGAAAAAGACAATTCACCTACTACAGTGTGGAAACTTAGCGGAGTGGGGAAAAGATTTATTTGCCTGTAGCATTACTAATTAACTGTCAAACTTCAGTAGAAGGTTGTACTGACAAAGTATAACAAAAAAATTTGGTGCACATTTTACTTATTCTTAAAATTGAATGGGCTTCGAGGCTGCAAAATTCAAAAAATGATGAATTTCCATAGTTTTACTTCAAAAAAGTTTTATTGCAATCATTCTTTCAAAGGCAGCAACATTTAGTACTTTTAAAGCCCAAAAAAAAAAGAGTAATATGTTCTGTAACGAATATAGACAAACATTTCTTAATGTACAACTATATTTTACACAGTCGTAACAATTTCTTTAATTCTCCAATTTATTACACAATTTTGACTTCTTCTTCTTCTTCTTCTTGAAACAAAATTAACAGTAAATTGTCCCGCTAGAATTCGATGAAAATAAATCGAAAATAAATCTTCTAAATGAAAGACAATTGTATTTGACCTCATTAATTCACACGTGTGTAACTTCCAAGATATATCTGTCTAATGCAGGTAAAATGTTAATTCTCCTTCCTTCAGGTAACAACCAATCATAGTGTTTTAATCCCACTATTATTTACCATTTCTTTTCTATACTGTGTAAAAATTAGAATATAAAAACTATTACTTTGAAGAACACAATGTTCAGTTCTACTAAAATTTTAAGTCTTAATACTTGATACTAATTCTTGTTCTATTTGTAAATGAAAAATATTATATTTTATGAAAAGTATCATGTTGAATTGTGGATATGGTTTATGATGTCACGCACTTTAATGTTAGAGTAAACAGAGTATAAAATTTCATAGATTTGAGTAAAAAAAAAAAAAAAATGAAAACGTCACGAGATCACCCTCTGCCATCTATCATTTAAAATAAAATTCATTAAAATCGGTGTTCAGGGGTAGAAATTATGCTAAAACAAACAAAAAAATAAAAATATACATATTACAGGCTTTGAATCGATTACCGTCTCCTTTTTTTGAAGTAGTTAGTAAAATTAGATGAAATTGACCCAATTATAATAAACCTACACGACGAAAGTAAGGAATGTTTGGTAATGAACGTCAACTTCCATAATTCAAGAAATTTTAAAAAGGTTTTTTGTTTTCCCTTTTTAGTGCTTCTTTTTTTTTATATGCTTTTATTTAACTCACTTTGGCTAGTTCCAGCGTGCCAGTTCACAGGTAGCGCTACTTGACAACGACGATCTTTATTTTCTTATTATCATTATTAAATTCTTTTTTAAATAATTTTTTTATTTATTTATCAGAAAGAGAATTTGTGAGGAATTCTCTTCGATTCGTTGGTGAGTTCACGTACGTTTAATGGCATTAATTATTTGACAAATCAAAAAGAATTCTTGCTACTTTTTTAGGATTGAAAATTATGTTGGGCCCATTGTCTCATTTATATTTTAAATCAATTTATGGAGAAAAATCACAATTTTGTTTAACAATAAACTGAATTTTAAAACTATCATTTCTTGCCATTCACTATCGATCTCATTTTTGGATCAACTAAAAACGTTCTCGACCCGTTGTGGTACTGGTGATGCAACTTATTCGAACCAACAAAAAATTTCTTTAAACTTGCTCACCAATAAACATTTTTGTTAGTATAATAAATTAAATTTTTAAGCTCACTTACGTAAGTATAGCTCCTATATAATATTCAAATTACAAATACTATTCATATGCATTTAACCTGATCTTATTCATTGCAGAATATGAACGATGTAAAATGAGGGTGTTGGGTGAATCCTGATTAATTTAACGGCGACAAATCAAAGAGAATTTGTAGATGAATTCCCTTCAATTTGTCGCTGAATTCTAATTAATTTGATGGCGACAAATTGACTTCAATTCTTCGCTGAATCCTGATTAATTTCTCAGCGACAAAACAAAAAGAATTCATTTACAAATTCCCTTCGATTTGTCACCAAATCTGTATTGAAGAACTACAACACAAGTCTTCTCTCTCATTACCGATTATCAGTCTCAGTATCAGTATGTCACAAGTCAGTCTGTTTCTGTAATTGTTTAATTGTTATTTTAATATTGATTATTGATTTCTAAAGGCAATGAATCTCTCATTTGATCTGAATTGTGAATTATCACAAAAATCGATAGATTAGATGTTAAATGTGAATTAAATATAAAATACTATTGAAATTAAGATGTAGGTACATTAAATTACCTATACATTTTTTTATTCCTAAAAAGTCAAAAATAAAATAAATAAATAAAAATTTTTTAAGGATATGCTTTTATTTAAATTAGCACTCTAAAAAGTAGAAAAATAATTTTTCATGACCTACTTGATTTATTTATTCTTGTAACACAAAATAAAAGCGCGGGGCAAAACAAAATAAATATTTCAATTACAATACAAATCCAGTTGGTAGACGGAGGTAGACAAAATTATCCACTGAAAAAGGGTCTTAAACAAATAATTTGAGATTGTTGATTAGTTGTTTATATTGATAATTGTAGGTATTCCACCAGCCCAGGGATTAGAACCGTCGACCGATGGGAATACCTACCTCTATCGTCACCATCACCAAAATATGGCTATTGTATATACATGGCCACGGCACTGGGTGATGGTGACAAGAGTTAACTCCTCCTATGTGGTTGCCACACAACTTCCCCGCAGTACAGCAGTGCGCAGTACAACTCAAATGGAGGCGGAGCTACTAATGGAAGGGTAGGTGCGTGTAAGGGAGTGGCAGATGCCTCCCTCCAATACATCCCTGCATCGCACCTTGTACATCCTACCTCTTCACCGCTAGTGTGCTCAATGCCATCACATTGTGAGGTGGAGAAGCAGGTGAACTAGTGGGCTGATGTATTCCTCCGAGAGATGGCGCTGCCCTCACCATCCCTCAGATCACGTCGGAGTCATCAATGTAGGTATTCTGCCAAGCTGGGGATTAGAACCGTCGACCAATGGGAATACCTACCTCTATCGTCACTGTCACCAAAATACAGCTACCGTATATACATGGCCACGGTGCTGGGTGATGGTGAAGAGAGTTAACTCCGCCTATATAGTCGCCACAATAATAATGACTGATATACACATTACTGTAAAAATTAGGTCAGCATGAAAATAAATTTTAATTAATAATGATAGTTGAGCAAAGTCTGTAGGCTACTCATATTAATATTCAAAGTTTTTCAACAATATTTGTAGGTTTCTTTTTGTACGAAGAAAATATATAATGATGAGTCAAGTTTGCCCCGCGCTTTTTTTTTGTGTTACAAGAATAAATAAGTTAAGTAGGTCATGAAAAATTATTTTTCTACTTTTTAGAGTGCTAATTTAAATAAAAACGTATCCTTAAAAAAAATTTTTATTTATTTATTTTATTTAAAGTCAGTTTTATTTTGTGTGAAAAATGTTTTAATGAGTTATTTATTTTTTTCGATTGTTGATTCATTTGAATTTTCGATATTTCTAATCTCATTTTGCATTAACAGGTAAACGGAATACCCAATGCAAAAAATTAGATCAGTTCCTCAGTAAGTTCTCAAAGTATCAGCTGGCAGAAAAATCATTTGAACGTAAAGAGTATGTGCGCAGTCTACTCTACCTGGAGGAGTACTTAAACACAGATGGGGTGAATTTGGACAAATACCTTGTTTTGTTGGCCAAAATTTACGTGCATCTAAACGACGTGGACAATGTCAAGGGTCTGTTTGCTGTTCATGGCATGAAACTGCGTCAACTGCAAAATGTCATCATGCTGCACGAGATTACAGACCAGTTCCAGGATGCAGCCATTTGCTATCAACAACTTTTGCCGACGACCTCCGACGAAGAGCGCGCTCTTGTCTACGAGAAACATATGATCCAGTGTTACCTAGCCATGAACCAGCCAGAAACGGCTTTACGCTTTGTCAATAGCTTGTCAGAAACAGCCAAGAAGAATAGCAAATTTTTTTACGATGTCGAGTGCGAAGCGCTTTGGAACCTGTCCCAGTTTGACAAGCTGGAGAAATTGACCCGCTCGAAAAATGCGCTCGTCGACGACACGTGGGGTGTGCGTATTGGTCAGTCAATCGTGCACTTCTTGAACGGCGACCAAAATGGCTTGGGTGGCGAACTGCGCCGCATTCGCAACACGTTAACAAAGGCACTGCATATGTCCACCGCTGCTTTCGGAGGCTACCGTGAATCGTACGAACACGCCGTTAAGCTGCACATACTGAACGAATTTGAGAAAATTGCCGAATTAGTGTTCAGCGTGGTTGACGAATACGGCGACCACGTAACCGATGCGGACTGGCAGCTTAAATTTAGTTCGGTCATCCAGACTGAATTCGAAGAACGCCTAAATAAGCTACAGCCAACGAGTAGAGCGCTCGGACCTGTCCTCAACATTCGGCAAACCTTGTTCTCGATCGCCAGTCGTTTGCTGCGGACAAAGCGACCAGAGTTGGTGTCCCTGTTTGAGGAGGAAAAACACAAATGTTGGCTGAAGGTGATCGAGATTGCTAACCGAGCACGCAATTTCCAGCTCGCGTACTCCAATATCATCGCCATCGACCAGTACCAGCTGAAAGGATTTTTTATCGAGAAGGCCAAATACTATTGGGAGAAGCTGGAGCAGCAGGAAGCATTGCGAACGCTTCAGCACGGCTTACAGTTCCATTTTAGCGACGTAGAAACGCTGGCCAGGCAGACGCATAACGCTGCTGCTGAAGAGCAGAAAATTTGCGGCGAAGCGTATATGCTGTGGGGCATGTACAACGACGCTGTCGCCAATACCGACAGCGCCACCAATTTGGAGTACTTTAAGAAAGCGTGGTCCGTCTGCAAACAGTCGGAGAAGACATGGATGAAGTTAGCGCAATACCAGGACAAGATTGTGTGTGCCGATGCGCCCCTGGCTGACATTTATCGCCGTAATGTGAACGAGCACGTGCTCGTTGTCGAGTATTTTGGCAGATCTTTGCTGTTCGGTTGCGAATTTATCTACCAGTCCTTGTCGCGCATGTTGAACGTGTGGTTGGATTTTGCCAAGTGCATTACTACCGACGAATGTAGCGGTGTTAGCTGCCGTAGTACGGATGCTACCCGTGTCAACACTAAAGAGCGTTTGAAAGCGCTGGAGAAAATGCATGGACATATCAGAATGTTCTTGTCGACGCTTCCTACGTACTACTTTTTGACCACTTTTTCGCTAATTATGTCACGTATTACGCATCCAACGAAGCAGTGCTTCGAACTGTTACAGCAGGCGGTGGTTCAGTGCGCCATAAATTTTCCACACCAAACGCTGTGGCAGTTTATGTCGTTATTTCAGGGGCAAGAGAAAGGCGCGAACCAACTGCAGTTCGATCGTGCGCGTGTCGTTTTGAAAAACAGTAATCTAGTTCCACTTTTGCCGACCATCAAGAAGTACAACGTTCTGTTCCAAGAGTTGACGAAACTGAGTCGAGCACCGAAGTTAAGTGGTTGCTCCGGCACCGGCCAGAATTCCATGTACAATTTGCTTAATCGCAATTCGACATTATTGAACGACGGATTCTTCGACGGCATTCTCATGCCGGCGCAAAAGTTTCTCACCATCGTGTTGCCGCGTCAGGTGGGCAGCCAGCGGACCGAAATCGATCTGGCCTACAATCCGTTCCCGGAGCAAATGGTGTTTATTGCGCGCTTCGAACGCCAGGCGCTTGTCTACACTTCGATGCAGAAGCCGGTGCGCGTCGGTCTGGTGGGCACTGACGGTGTCGTCTATCCGATGATATTCAAATCCAACGACGACATGCGCATCGATTCGCGTGCCATGGAGTTCAACTCAGTCGTCAACATGTACCTGAAACGCGACGTCGAGGGCCGAGACCGTGCGCTGCGCATCCGCACATATACGGTGCTGCCGTTGTCAGACCGCTGCGGCATTATCGAGTTTGTACCACATTTGGAGACGATGCGCTCGGTTACAATGAACATGCGTCGCTCGTTGGGCCTGAATGGCGTCAAGATGAAGGAGCTGAAGTACGGGCACGACGACTCATTCGAGAAGAAACGCGATTGCTTCCTGCAGTTGCGCGAATTACATCCGCCGGTGCTGCAGGACTGGTATAAACTGGAGTTTCCTAATCCGAGCTCGTGGTACATTGCGCGCACCTCTTTCGTGCGGACACTGGCCGTTATGTCGATTGTCGGCTACATGCTGGGCCTGGGTGACCGACACAACGATAACATTCTGCTGGATTGTACCAATGGCGACGTTATTCACGTGGACTTCAACAATTTATTCAACAAAGGCGAAACGCTGCCCGTACCGGAACGCGTACCATTCAGATTGACACACAGTATGGTGAAGGCCATGGGCCCGCTTGGCTACGAAGGCGGTTTCTTGTATACGTGCGAACTTGTCAATCGCATACTGCGCAGCCGTAAGGATCAGCTAATATCGATACTGAATACGTTCTTGTACGATCCGTTGGACTCCTTTGTGGATAGGCCAGATAAGTCCAGCAGAAGCAACGTAAGCATGTCCGATGCGGCTGTAATCAATTTGAAAAATGTGGAAGCTCGTCTGAACGGTGTGGTTAGGTCATTCTCGAAAGGCCATTCGATTCCTTTGTCGGTGGAAGGGCAGACGCGTAAACTGATTGAAGAAGCGACAGATATTAATAATTTAATACACATGTTTATGGGGTGGGGTGCCTACATTTAGAACAAATGTCTGGTTTTTCGAAAGTAGTAATATGCTTTTTCAGCGAGCGAGCATTTATTTTATTTTATTTTTTTTATTTTTTCAATTTTAATTAATAACGCGCGTGCATAGTATTATTTATTATCGCGTATATTACGTTGCTCAAAGAAATTCCAGCTCGTTTTTTCTACATAATTTACAAATTTCACAAAATATTATTTGCACTTGTTCTACTTCACATTACCTTCATTTATGATGTCGAAAAAATATCAGTTTAAGATTCCAAATTGGAGAATAGTTTTCGTGAAAAAAAATTATTTTCTCATCTTGTTGATAAATTTTTGTCTTTTCATTTCCTAGAACATGATGAAATATACTCGCGTGCACGCTGGAGATTTATTTGTCGTTTCGAATCAAAATTTTGGAATTCTAAAAAATGGAAAAGTGAAAGAAAAACCAGTTCTCATGTTATTGAAGTTCACGTGTTCTTCTAATGTAGCCGCCATATATATTAACACGGCAAGGTCACATCCTATTTCTCCCTTTTGCCTCCCAATGGATAGACGAATTTTTATGAAAAATGTAGCAATCGTAAGAGATTCGAGCGCAGAATGTGTCAGAGCCAATGATATTTTCCGAACTTCGATTAGGGAGTGAAAATTTTGAATAAAAATAAAAAAGGAGTAAAGGTGGGCCCAGACTGATGGCGTCAGAGCAGATGGACAAAATTGTTACGATGATAAAAACTTTGAAAAGTAACGGTAGTAGACCCCAGACTAAATACGGTAATCCTTTTCTGTACTATTCCGTGCGAATAATTTGCACGGCCACAGCTAGTATTTTAAAATTTAATATGTATATACTTACTCCCTATAACACTGAAAATTATTCTCGTAGATGTTTATGTTTAGAAATTATGTTTGGCTACAAAACTTTGTAAGTGATTTTATGTCACCCTTGCCAATTTCAGTGCTTTCAAAATGTTATGATACCTATAAAACTGTTTAAAATTTCTCGGGTATTTTTGAATTCCTTGCACATTCCTATTAACGGTACATAAAAAAAATTAAATCAATCAATCAATTACCTTCCTTTTTATTAATTTTAAATACTAAATTTATATATTTTTTGGTACGATATTGTGTTTCTTTCTGTTTTTTTCTCATAAGATAGTACAAATTTTTTTGTTTTCATTTTTTTTTAAATACCTAATTTTCATGTTTTGAATTTATTTATGTCACATATCACCAGTACTTCTTGTAAGAAATTTTTTAAGTTTATGTGATTCTATTTTCTGTTAGTGATTTTTGTTGTATTATCTTTTTTTTTCTCATTAAATATGTTTTATAATACCTATGTGTTGTTCGGTGGTTTTTGTAAATTATGTGTATATAAACTGAAATTCTTTACAAATCATGTATAGGTGCAAGTACAGTTTCATATTTGGGCAAATTTTTTTGCTCATCACTCAAAATTTAGGAAATTCACCTCTCTGGAACCCTCTGTCTTGTATTTATTATCAGCGGTAATGGGTTTAAAATTCAAATATACCAAACAGAAATTTTATATTTTGTCGCACCTACTTCACCTTGCTCTCCTCTTTAATGTTGTCAGTAACTCGTTTGCTACAAATCCAGGTAAGGAATTATATAGAACCCGTGTATTTTGAATTAAGGGATATGATGCACCAACTTGAATGTAATTTTTAAATTTAAGAAAAAACATGTTACTTAGAGCCAAGAGCTTCAAAATGTTTGAAATGAATTTTTATGTATTTAAGGACTTGACATGAGAATAGTCAGATTATCACAGTTAATAATTAAGCAATGCATGAAAAAATGTAAGCCCAAAGTTGTTGCATCAACTCCATTAAATAATATTCTAAACTATATTAATTATGATATTATCACATTGTATTTAATGAATAGAGGAGCATGGGAATGAAAAGAGGTGAAACGTCCCTACTCCTACAAAATTGTATAATTTTCAACCTTATTTTTATCCATGAAATTTGTGTTTATTGTGGTTTCTGAATTAATAATTATTTCTATTCAGTTGTTTGAAATAAAATTATTGATTATTTTCAATGGAGAAAGCAAATTTGAATTTGGTACTGTAGGAGTGGAGAAATAGCTTCAAGAAAAATGTCATTTCTGGTAGCAACATTTAGATGGGATGTATCTTTATTATATTTAACACGCTGGTGAGTATTACACTAAGTGAAAAAACATCCTAAAAAGATTTTTAAATTTAAGATTTACTAGAAAAATTACTCTATGTCAAAACTTTCTAGATTTGTTAAATACTTGAATTATTCTTGGAGGGGACTTGACTTGTATGAGGTTTTAGGGGGTTGCACCCCTTGATGACAGTTGCCACCAAAAGGCTGGCATATTATTTGTTTCTATGACATTAAATCACACACACAAAGTTCAAATGTAATTACTTACAAGTAATGTATGTAAACCAAACTGTAACTAATCATACAGTTACAATGATATCCCTGCTCCGTACAGGAATCTGTCTGTCATTTCTTATCAAATACTAAATGACACCTTTCCATTATGCATAGACATAATTATGTATTCTCTATGTATGTTTGTGTGCATGTAAAGAGCCCTTATATAAACTGCCCAAACCTGCTCTAAAATCACCAGTGTTTGTCCAGGTTTGGCTCTCCCATATGTTGTACATATGCAGTGGTGGAATATACAAATAATCTATTGATTAACTTCTTATGTGAATACTTGTTCATGACAAGGTATTTTACAATTCTGTTATAAATATAATAACCTAGTGTTATTCCTCTGTAACAGCCTCTCATTTTTTCATTGGCTCAGATAAAAATTAATCTGTAATAACTAGGGATTAAGAAATGCTACCTTTTTCATTTTCTTTCTATTAGTTAAGTTTCTGAAATTTATCATAATGTTAGTTATTTTTTGTTCCCGTTTCCATCATTTTGGTTTTTGTTACATTTCCTGATTTGAAGAAAAATTTCATTCAGATTCCATTTTGGGTTACATTTCTTTAAAAAAATTTTTTTCATTATTTAAAAGTTTCTGAATCCTGTTCAAATATCGATGTATCAATATTTTTTTGATATTTTTTCAGGAACATCAATATTTTTTCAATAATTCCTCAAAAATATCAAAATTTTTTCAAATTTCTTCTCCCAGATCAGAAATTAATCAGGTAAGAAATGAAAATGGAAATGATTTATCATTTGGTTTCCATTATGTTTCTGTTATTTGTCTTGAAATTAATTGGTTAATTGTTTTTGATTTAGTTTCCTTTGCAGAATTTTGTGTTCCCATTTATTTTGTTTTCTAGCTAAAAAAAAAAATGGTTTCTGTTTTCATTTCCCAATCCTTGGTAATAACTGAATTCTTGAAATACTCATGTTTTCAAGTTTGAAGGAGTTGATAATTTGAATTTTTGGATGATTTAGATTAGCCATATTATCTTATTTCATAAAGTTCTCTTGCTTTTAAATACAAAAATTGTAAAAAGAATTACATATTATGTCTAATTACTTATAATTTATGGTCCAATCAGCATCTGTTGAGTTGAGATAATTCTACTCACAACTCCTCTCTCTTTAAAGAAGTGTATATACACAGACAATGCCAATTAAAAACTAAAAAAAAGATAACTAAAACCTGGTGGCAATTGTAATTAATAATAAATATTGTTGGTATATGATTCCCACACTACATCATACTGGAGGGCATTCAGAAATGTAACTCAGGGTGACGGGTGCGCAACCGTGGTGGACTATCATATGACTTGAAAATTGAAACGGTTGTCCATTAGGCCACACTCATTTCCAAACGACTTTAGGGTGATGAATGGTTGTCCCTTGGTTGTGGTGGACAACACACTTATTTTTGAATGCAAATAACGGTCAACCATGACCTCTAGACTATTTTTTATCATATTCAAATATTTTTGAATAAACTGACATTCATAAGTTTGATGTGACAAATTGATTTTTGTGAGAATTTTAAATTTTATTTTGTTTTGTGCTAAATTAAATAAAAATGAATTATAATATTGTGTCAGATACTAGAACAGGAATGCCATTCATGTATGATGATCATATTCTTGTTCAACATAAGGATGATTGTAAGTATTAGCATAGACTTCATCATTTCTTGGTCAAAAAGAGAGAATAGCTCTTCAATAGGTTTTGTTTTTTTTTCTTTGCGGATAATCTGTTGTGGTGCCGATACACTATAAACAAAAATGGATATTATTCAGTTCAAATTGACTCAGCTACTCCAGCCACGCTTGATATGTTAGTAGATTCTGATTCAGAATTAATCAGTATCAACGATGTCTCTGCTGTGTCGAAAAATAGTACTGCTGCAGTTGATGAAGTAGTATCCGATGATACTACTAGCCAATTATTACCGCCGAAAGATAAAAATGATGCAGTCGTCACAATTCCCTCTGATGGTACCAGTGATGACTCATCGGCAACAGTCGAATTACCTCGTACTTCTAGACAACCCGATCTTGAAGTACAAAACAGACAACAAGACGTAGAATTACATCGACAACCGGAGGTACCAAGTACCTCGAACTATAAAAAATCCGTTATTTCCATGCCAAAAAATATTATGGAAGCTATACATAAAAATGGTAGCAAAGAACGGATAAATATGCAAGAACGTATGTCAAAACCTGCGCAAAATGATACAAAAAAAGCGCCGGGTAATACGATTCAACAGAAAACAAATCTTTCAAATATTGATTCTGAAAAAGAGGATCAAATATTATTCGAGAAACGAACATCCGAGGCTAGACTACAAGAAGAAGTAGACGCTCGATATGAAGAAGAAATCGTAAACCTTGATGACTCACCTGTACAGAGTACAGTATATCGTGCTGTTGAATTTAATGATGATCTGCATACATCGACTGGGCCACTGTGGAAACGAGCAGATGTCTTGGAGTTACTGACATTGTTTAAAGATGCTGAGCATCTCTTCAAATCAACAACCTGTAAAAATTCAAAGGTTTGGAAACAGATTGCTGCCAAATTGGTCCAATACACAGCTAGACAATGTGAAAATAAATTGAAGTACCTGAAAAAACGGTACATTACTAAAATTGACAATATGAGCAGTGGAGTACACTGCGATTTTTTTGAAGAACTTGATGCCATATTTCATAAATCACACAATGTTCGTCCTCCTCATATTGCTTCTTCGGTGAATGGACCAAAAAATATATGTGAAAAAGTTGTTACTGTCAGTGGATATGAAACCGGCGAGTCGACCTCTCCTGAAGAAACAACCCTTTTGACATGTCTGAACGAAGAAGTTCAATATGAAAATACCCCAAAAATAAAAAAATCGAAAATTAGACCTCAACCAGCATCATTGACCAGAAATGAAAATGTAATGAAGAAATGCAATTTGATTTCGAATAATAATCAATTTTTATCGAAACATAGTTCCAGCATTGATCGACCAATCACAGAGCTATGTAGCATTGCTTGTTCTTCATGTGATATACATCTACATTGTCATTTGGTAGCGTTGTTTTTGTCGTTACAATGTGCTTCTATTTGAAATTCACGGGAGAACACA
>WOFM01000109.1:0-160271 GCA_011428145.1 Ericerus pela | reverse complement strand
TGAGAGTGTACATATGACATAAATATATATTGTGTTCGTGATGAAGAAAAAGAGAAGGTGGGATTTCCGTTACAACACAAGTTAAGTGTTTTAATTGCAACTGATTCTGGCATGTTGCAAAATATTGTAGAAACTAAAAGGCTAATTTATCCAAAACGTATAATAATGGCAATGCATCATTGTCCAATAAATTGAAGTCAAACAAATCATGCTCGTTTATCTTATTATTAAATGAAACTTGTCAAAATGTAAATGGTAATGAATATTGATATTTAAATTGGATTCAGGAGTCACAAATCACAATGTGAACAATGATGACCTCTTTGTAAAGTTGATAACATTAAAGAACCTAATCCGTATAAGTTTTTAAAAGAGACAGCTATGTCTATGCAACAAAGGTTGGTACGATAATATGCTGGTTTGAAATGGGCATTAAATGTACGATTAATAATGTTTTTTTTTTCAAATGAGTTCCCAACAAATCTTTTATTGATAAAGAAGCTCACACAGTCAAGAATTAAGGTAAATTTTGATTGTATTGAAAACGTAAACTTAGTCAAGGTGAATGTTGGTGAGCTAGTCAATTTTGGTGAACCATTCAATAATGAATTATATAATGTTAAATTTTTTCAGAATGAAGGTCCTAAAGCTTATTTAAATGTAACAGAGAACATGTTAATTTGTGGCATGCTAGGTTAGGACATCCAAATTACAAAATAATGAAAAAGATGTTGAAGGCCTGTTTGATCAAACATTTGGATTACAATAGTGAAAACTTTTATAGATCTTGTGTTGAAGGCAAGCAATGTAAGCTACCTCATAATAAATATAATATTAAAACTACAAGACTGCTAGAACTAATTCACACTGACTTATATGGACAGATGAAAACCACAAGTTTGGATGGAAAATGTTACGTGTTAACATTTTGGATGACTTCACATCATTTGTAACTATATACCTGTTATAATCTAAAGATTGGGTGTTTGAATGTTTTATGGACTATGAAGCCCGCATTAAAAATATGTTTGGAAGGACCGTAGGTGAGGTACATTGCAATAATGAAACTGAATATATGAATGTCAGGTTGAAATCTCAATGCAGATTATTAGGAATACAATTAAGTAATACTGTTCCATTTTGCCCACTGATGAATGGAAGAGCTGAATGCCTCAATCATACGTTAATGGAAAAGGCTTGTATGATGATCTTGCATATAACTTTGACAATAAATATTGGTCCAAATCTGTTTTATGCTCTACATATTTATATAATTGAACGTTAAATTACCATAATGAAATCCCAGCTAAAATTTGGTATAATAAAGAAATAAATTTATCACATGTTAAGGTATTCGTATGCGATGCGTATGCTATCATTCCAAAAAATGAAAGAAAAAATAAGTTTGAAAGTAAATCAATCCCTCTGTTGTTTGTTGGCTATAACCCAGAAGATTATTTGCTGAATACTAGCACTGATGAAATAACTGTGTCCAGAGATGTGACTTTTGATGAAACAAAATTAATTAAAAATAATAAAGATAATAAGGAAAATGTCACATTTTCAAGCCAAACACATAATGTAACAGGAAATTCACAAAATAATAGTAACGTAAATTGTAATAAAATAGGAAATGTAAATGGTAACATAAATAGGAATAGGTATAAATATAGATGATATTGAGAATATAGAAATAATAGAACCAAATGCTGATAACTTGTGTCATTATGAGTATAATGTGTTTAATGAATTTCCAAATACTTTTGAGGAAGTGAAAGCATGAAATGAAGAGGATCAGTGAGAAATCATGATATCCAAGGAACTGGAAGCTTTACACACTAACAATACTTTGACATTGGTCAATCGCCCCTGTAATGTAAAGCCTATTAGCAGTCGATGGCTGTTCAAAGTAAAAGAAGACAGTAATGGAATCAAATTGTTTAAAGCTAGACTTGTAGCCTGTGGATATGAAGTTAATAATAAATTTAATTCTAAGGAACTGTAGGCACCCATAGCAAAAATGAGTACTTTAAGAATATTATTAACATACTGCAACAAATTAGGATATTTAATCCCGCAAGTAGATGTAAATAACAAATTTTTGAATGGAATTTTAAAAGATGAAGTCTACTTAGAAATACCCAAAGGAATATACCACAAATAGATAAAATAAACAAAGTATTGAAATTAAATAGGTTGGTCTATGGTCTACAGCAAGCCCAGAAGGCTTGGTATAAAAAATGGAAGATGTTCATCTCTTCCATAGGGTTTAAAAGTAGTAGGCATGATGGCTTCCTTTACAAGGAACAAAATTTAGAAGGTACTGTATTTATTTTAGCATACATTAACTACATTTTGACATGTGGGCCTAATGTAATATTAATAAATGAAATAAAGTCACAGTTAAACAGTATTTTTAAGACCCACAATTTGGGTAATGTTAAATCATACATTGGATTGCAAATAAATTATGATAACAAAAACAAAATAATGAAATTCAATCAGAAACAATTGATAATAAAAGTAGAAGAGAAATGTAAAGTTAAAAATTGTTATCCCATTTTCACACTGATAGAAGAAAAATTGTATCTATCCATTGATGAATGTAAAGAAAAATCTGAAAGATTAATAATAAGATACGAAGAGCTACTAGGGTGTTTAATGTACATAATGCTTGGGACTAGACCAGATAATTGTTACACTGTCTCATATTTCAGACAGTTTCAGTGTAATGCCGATAATGCAGTGTACTCTTCTTAAATATTTGGTATCAACAATCGATCTTGAAATAATTTACCATAGTCATAACAAATGCAAACTCATTAAATCTTATATAGACGCTGATTGGGCCAACTTTCCTATCTCTCAAAGGTCAGTCAGCAGTTATTGTGTTTTTGTGTATAATTGTCTGGTAATCTGGAGAAGCAGGAAGCAATTTTTAGTTACTTGTCTACAACAGATGTGAAAATTGTCGCCTTATGTGATTGTGTATTAGATATTATTGCAACTTGTAATATTTTAACAGATATGTATATTATTGTTATGTCTCAGTGTATAATATTCGAAGACAATGATAATAGTATTAAGTTTGCCAGTGGTTCTATAGTTAAAAAGTATTTTGATGTAAAATTTTATTTCATCAGATATTATGTCTATGCCAACATTATCGGTATGAAATATGTACCAACCATGGATCAGTTGGCCAATGTGTTCACTAAAGGTCTTGGACATATGAAGTTTTAAAGTTCAGAACTTTAATGTTCTGTTGTCGTGCTTGGTGGCCCTAATTTCAACACAATGTAAAATGCCTTTCCTCATAAAAGAAAAACACACATTGTAACCATCTGATACAACATTTGTGTTGTTAGTTTATCTGGGAACTCTTATTTTTAGTATGCACTTTAAATGTGGTTTCATTTTTGAAACATTATATGTAATTTTTATTTATTTATTTATTTAATTGGTAAAGTTACCACATGCAGTGACTGTTTTAATAGTTTGATTATTCATTTTAAATTTTGATATGTTTTTGTGTTTGTTTTAAACTGTCCTTTAATAATAACGAGGTGTTGTTTTTGGACTTTGTTGCTTAGCAAACCTGCTCATTTCATTAAATTTGGAGGCAAGACATCATGATTACTTATTCTGTTATTTGGCTGTGATGTTTCACTATTACGTGCGGCCTGTTTGGTCATTTCACCAGATGGTTTTTATATTTGTATTTTGTTTGTTTTGAAATGTTGGTAATGACAGTTGCAATAGATTGTGTTGTCTGGAATTTGTGTTATTCTTTCATTTTTCAACTTAAAATTATTGTTTCAATCAGTAGCAAGTAAAGTGAGAGTGTCCAAATAACATCCCCCCATAGACTTATGAAACGAAGTGAATAACAAATCATGAATAATTATGTTGTTAGTGAGATTTTTCTGATTAGTTTCAGAATTTACTTGGGCAACTTTTTAAATAAACAAAATAAAAAGAAATATAACAACCATAGCAACCAATCCAAGTGAATGAATGGAACATCACCCACATCCACTCATTTTCAAGCAGGTAAATGTCACTCAAATAATGTTATGGAACAGTTCAGAGTGATTCCACATGGATCACTCTGTGATTAAAGAATGGTTGGTTAATGTTTGGGTGTCCTCCAGTCATCTTCCAAACAAATTACAGAACATGCCCCTGGGTGGTGTTGTTCTACACTCTCACTACATTCGCTTGTAACTACTAGCGATACTACTTTCATTCGAATATCATTATTACTTGATCAGGTTAAGTAACTTGTAGGACTTTTATCTCTTACATACTGCAAGCACTTTTTCCATTTTCTTACTCAAAAGCTTTTTTATAATTGTTGAGACATACAAACTCACTCTACCTTACCCTTTTGATCCATCCTCCATAGTTATACGGTTACAACGATGTAATTCTATTTGCATTAGTGTTTAGGCAACACTGGTTTCACCTTAAGTCTTTGACTATACAGAATTAACATGGACTGCTATTTGTGATAAGAATGACGTTTGAAGATGTAAGATGAAGATAGTCTGGTCGAATATGATAAGGATTTGTAAAACAGTAAAATATTGCTGAAATTTGAGGTTGAACTGAATTAATTATATTTTTAAATTTTTATTAACGAGAAAGTAATAAGTAGAAGCACTTTCTATGGTATTAAATTAAATTTTCATAATTTCTATTCTAAACAAAATTACCCGCAAAGAACATTGAAATCATTGCAAAGAACATTGAAATCATTATCAACCCAACCCGACTAACTTTTTCCTCCTATGTCTTGGCAATTGATAACAAAATTTTGTACGTATTTTTCAATCAAATAGCAGTCCATGTTAATTCTGTATAGTCAAAACCTTAAGTGATGTAACAACTGACTGTATACCTAAGCTCTGTTTAATAAGACTGCACCAACTTACACCAACCAACACTGGGAGGGTGATTCCACAAATGTAGAAATGTTATATGACTTTATGACAAGTTTTACTTGAATATTTGTGGAATATCCCTACCAGTGTAGGTTGGTATAAGTTAGTATTATCCTGTCAAACAGAGCTCTTGTGTACTTAGAAATGATTTTTTTGATTTGTGGCATATATGAATTTTACTATTTGTTGTATGTTCCATTTTTGCCTGTTGTTTAATATACTCTAATCTGCTGTGCAATGCCCTTTTTTTATTTAACATTTGGTAGTAAAAAATCCTGATTCTCAATAATAATGGAGGGAGATTGCTCATCTCCTTTTTAGTTGATCTCAGACTTGTACATAATTTTGTTCTTTACTACCTAATTTTCAAGCTCCTCTTTTCATAAAGAGACACTTTAGAAACCCTTGGCACATTAACGTCCAATGGATAAAGTGAAGGGAAAGTGGCAGTTTGTGAAAAATAACGTTTGAGAATTCAGTTAATGCATTATAGTGTTTCAAATTGGCTCAATACTAAGTAGTTGCAATCTGGTGGCGTTTTTGAGAAGTAGGATGAAAACATGATCATAATAAAATTTTTACCCATATTGATATCATGATATGGGTTTAAAAAGTTTTATTCTAATATTTTGTGAATGTTTCCATTTTTTTTGTGTGTAATTCTTTTAATTATGGACGATCACAATTATAATTGTCAACCACAGAATAAAAAAATGTTACGATCTTGCAATATATGTTCTGTTTATGGTTGTAGACATTGTACTATTGTAGTAGTAGGTAAGTTTAAAATTCTACAGCATCAATTTGGATTAATATCATTCAATAAATTATTCAATATGGATCATTAAAATCATTTCAAATGTCTCTTCTTCAAAGTCTAATCCAAATGATAAAATTTATTTGCATAAATTTCCTGCAACTCCTCAATCAAGGAAGAAATGAGCAATCCTTTTGAAGATGGAGAAAGTACCACTTTGAGCATATGCTTATAGCCAACATTTTACTGAAAATAATTATACCTAGAGCTCCAAGTGAGTTTTAAATTCTATTATAATATTATGTAATCATACCTACTGTATAAATTTACTATCAACAAAATGGTTAACCACTCTTACAGCTTACACACATTTTTATTCAGTGGGTATATATCTATAATTATTTTTATTTTAATATTTGTACATCTAGATAATCTAGGTACTTGAATAAGATATTTCCATCACATCAACTTGTTTTTATTCATATTATACCGGTACCTTCAACTTGAGAAAAAATGAATGGCCATTCAGCTAAATACCCATATGAATTTTCACAACCAATTTTTTCCCTTCATTTAACAATTTCAAATAAAAAAGTATATTTTCTTGAAATTTATTTTTTTATTTTTAGCTAGAATTTTAAGAATTTTCTTAGGTACTTCAATGAGGTTAAAAACGTATTTAGTGTGATTTGGTATTAAGTCTTAACAAATGCTGATAATATTCTTTAAAACCTATACAAGTTCATTTTCCCTTTTAGAGACTCTGATATCCACATATTCTGCCTTCAAGAGAAGATATGCTTCTCTTAAAAGTTGATTAAATTCTTCACCAATGAAATTCATTGTATCCAACATCTCGATGTACATTTTAACTTTTATAACAGAATAACTCAGGAAGGTTTGATTCATTTACAAAAAAATTTTCATGTTGTAATGCACTTATATGTACTTTACTGATAAGACCAATTCTCAATGATCATGTTTTCGTCCACAGCCGTTAGCGCTCCTAGCGAAGTATTAAAAGGCCAATTGACTTGTTCACTTTTTTCGGATTCCAAAACCCCACTTCTGATATTAACGTGTCGCTAACCCGGTGTTCGGTGTTACACCCTTCGACCCGAAGGTTACACCTACCCTGATACGAAAACTTGACGAATAGAACAAACCTATTGTAACCTTTGGTAATGCAAATAGAATTTCGTAGAATTTCTTCCTGGACTGAAGTTTGGACTGATTATAGAGGCTTCTGGTTTGGAAAATTACGGAAAACTTTAATTTTCTGAAATTTTGATAAGTTTTCAGGCATAATTAGATAAGATTAGATCACGACCAAGAAAATTACAATTTAAACTTTTGAATTTTGAAATTGAAGTTTCCAGTTTTCACAAAGGCACAAACGTACCCGAAAATTACTTTGCAATGAAAAGCTCGGAATAAATGTTATTCTATCCAAAGTTCTGTATTCAATATTGTGTAGAAAATGTTCCCTTTCTGAAATATTGTTAAACTGTGGTTGTTTCACGTTTGTTTTAGTGTGTTTCTCAGTGTTCGCGATTTCAACTTCTGCATGCCTTATTTTTGAAATTTCATCGACCAATTTCGTATTGCTTTTTCCAGATCGTATAATTTTTCTGAGTATTCCGCAGATTCCTTTAAGTTCGAAATTATTTTCCGTTTTTTCAATATTTGAATATCCTACTATGTTGGGTGACTTCCAGTATTGTTCCTCTTCTTCTGAAGACTCAAATTCTGATGGGGACAGTGATTCGAGTTCAAAGTCCGACAAATGTTTGGAAAAATTATATGCAGAAAAAAAGAAACTTGGCGAAAAAATTGCATCTTACGACGAAAATCTAAAGGCTATTCATGGAACATTAAAGTCATTGAATGACGAAAGAAATAAGTTGCTCCTTTTGCGAAATAAATTGATATCGACGTCGTGTTTCAATGATGAAAACCCATCTAATGATAGTAACGTAACTGTGGTTGATTCAACAAAATCTCATCAAATAACTGCCAGTAATAGCCTCAGAAAATCTCAAAATCTTGTCTCTAATGATGTTTCTGAAGCTAGTAGTTCAAATTTCCAACCATTAAATCTAGAAGTCCCAACGTTTGGTAGTAACAACATTGAAGAAGAATTTGACAGTGATTGAAACTCATTTGATATTGGTATTACCAGTGTGCTTAATGAGTAAGTACATTCGGAAGTACCTATGTATTATCTTGTGAAGGATAAGTTTGCAACTCATTTTCTTACGTATCAAAATACCTCATCAATGCATGAACTATTATTATCTGCTCGAAACATTGAAGTTTGTATTTTTTTTTTTCATCAGTTTTAGTTTAGACCCTTCTATATGGTTATTAATTGTTAGTGAATGATCCTATCGCAATGAATGAATGTCATTACAAGAACATCATTTGAAACTGTATTTTCTGTTTGAATGCATCTTCTTCAGCTTTAAAAAAGAATTAATTTTAACGTTCCCTAAAAATATTTATTGTTTATTGTACAATATGAAAAAGCTACTTTCTTCTTTATGCTAATTTTTTTATGCCCTAATTTGCAGGTCTGTGTTCATTTGTGTAACTGTATGATTGTATTATTAAGAAAAGAACACTAGAATATCATCCTGGTGAGTATTTTTTTATACATTTAATTATTTATTCATGTCAATATTTTTTTTCTTCAGTTCAAAGACAATTTTCTTTCTCAAATCAACATTGTATCGATTCTTGAAACTAAAACATTTCTCACCTAGGTCATGTAGTTGAGAAAGAATTATAATGTGGCTTTGACCATAATTAGTCAAAGTAATAAGGTAATGTCTTTTACGTCACAAATTCTTATCGGTAATCTTACTGGGTGACTAAATATTCATGAAAAGCATGAAATTATAAGAATTTTCGATCCAATTGTCGTAAAATAAGTAATATAACTACTTGTTCGACATAAATGAAATTATAGAAAGAACTTCAAGGAATAAAAGAAGCCAAAGAACAAGAAATCTGAGTTTTTAGAAATTGAGAAAATTATTTAATTTGATGTTATCAGCGTAATTAACCTTGAAGACAACTAATAATACCGCTAAAAAACAGCAATTTGAGGCACGATTTCGTGTTCTTTTTCGATTCTCTCGGCTTCTGAGGGGTAAAATTTTTTGATCTCTGGCTTATTTTATTCATTGAAATCAGCATTTTCTGCTCAAGATGAGTCGAAAGCAGGTTTTGGTCGCAATTATTACCCTGTTAAGAAAATTTTCAAGAACAACTTGGTATGAGTAATTTTATTATTACTACTTAGGTCCGTATGCAAGGACGATACTTAAATATCAATATTAACCGAAGAATTACTTATCTTAACAAAGTTATATGTATATAATATGTTTGGTATGGATGTAATTGATAATGTAAAAAATGTAAAAATTTCTTAAGTATCGTTCTTGCGTTCGTCCCAAATAGTTTTTGGAACCTTAATTTCTCATTTGCCAGGGTTTTTCTACGATTTTCTGAAAAATGTTGGATGTTTTTCAGACGTGATTTAAAAATCTTAATTTTCAACAGTAATTTGACTGTTACTCGTCCCTCGTATATATTTCGATATTAATTTATTTGCGCCAAGGGGCGTGGCGTGTGAAGAAAAATGGACAAGCTTCTCCCCTCTGATGCTTTCTGCTGCCTTTCTGTCAAATATTTATTACGATTTCATAATGTTTGATAATAGAATGCAATCTTCCAGTTCTCTTTGAACTTGCCGTTGAACGCAATTTTTATGAAACTAATAAAACTACGAAAAAACAAACTATTTGTGTATGAAACCCCCTTTACCTTTTTTTTGGTTTCATAAATAATTTATATTTTCATATTTGGGAAGTAGTCTTACGAAGCTTTTTAAAATTCTCCCATCAGAGATACGTTGAACGCATTCACCGCGATAATTTCGTTCATTTCGGTTGACTGTTACCTACATTTTTTTCTGTTTATTTTTACGTACCTGTCGAAATTCTGAAACATGATTTTATCACTGCTGAAGTATCTCAAGCTCTGAGTCTCCACTAGAGTTCTTATGAGGTTAAAACACTGGAATCCAATAAACCTATATTATCTCTAGATTATTTCACGCTAGGTAGGATTTTTATGTCGCTGTGGTTGGCCCCTAGAACCATAACTGAAGCGAAGTAGGTTATCCAGAATGAGCCTCATCCTTTCCAAAAAAGAAAGAAGGAACAAGTGTACCTGAACCACATTACTCATTTTAGAAGTGAAACTTTACACTTCAATAAATATATCTGAAGATTTATTTCAAAATGAAATAGTAAAAATTTGTGTAACTAACCCTTTTTGGGTCTCTGCGGGTTTAGTGAGTAGTTCAATCCAAAAATTAACAGAAAACTTGAGCTTGTAAAACATAGCCGATGGATCGCTCAATTTTTAAGAAAAAACACTTGCACAGCATAAATTGCGCAAGAAATAGGTTTTTCTTATTTCTGGTTATTGAAATTATTGAATTATTTCATAAATTCATTAACAATCAATTAGTTTATATGATTTTATCACAAAATTTATTTCCTGGTTCCTTTGATTTCAACAGAAAAAAAGTTGACTATAACACCTTAGTTTGCCTATTCTTAGTGTCCAGTAAACCTGAATTTGAAATACATAAAAAAATTGAGACAATAAATCGAAACTTTCGACAAACATATTGATCTATCAACATTTTATTACATGAATACTTGAAAAACTGCCGTTATGTAATCGATAGTTATCGATAATTTTGACAAATATATCAGTCTATCGATGTTTTATTGTTGAAGTTTTAGTAGTTTTTTATGGTTCGTTTAAATACTACTGAAGCAATGGTCACGAAATTTTTTTCAAACCTGCTCCTATATGTAAACTATTTCAAAAATTTCAACTATATTCCTTTAGAAATTTTTTCATAATGTTGAAAAAATGTTAATATCTATGTTTTATTAACATCGCATTTACTGTTTTTTTTTACAATTTTTTTCACTTTTTTCATCACCACCCTCACCTAACACTCCTTAAGGTCAATCTTAATTTCCTGTTTTGCAAACTGAGTAAAAAGATGTAAAGAAATGTAAAAAAGGAATTTTACGTATAGTTGTTTGAAATATTTTAACGAGATATACATATTATAAATAATTATTGACACATAACGATACTTTTTACTTCAGTACCGTACCCGGACCAGATTTTCAAGCTGTATCATCAAGTTTTCAAAAACAATAGCTAGGTACCTCTGACTTGCAAGTACTTTTGTTGAAATTTTGGTGACAAATATTAATTTTTTTTAAACATCAATTTCTATTGATATGTTATCGATACATATTGCTAGAATACAATACCAACCAATATTGATGCATATCAATACGTATCGATATTTTTATCAATTCGTAGGCATCGTTTTTGTCTAAATTCAAGTTTCGATATGTTTCAAATTTAATAACTTGGTATTGCTTACAAATTGCTTTTATACGATCAATGTTTATCGATATCCCTGATAACATATCAGTCTATTGATGTTTCATTGTTTAAGTTTTAGTTGTTTTTCATAATTTTGGAGACATATTTATAAATGTCATCGGGGCAATAATAATATATGATAAATGCTTCTGCCGAAGGTATCAATCGCTACAGCGCGACAGCTGAGTGACCACTTTATGCAAGAAGAGCCAGGTATAAATCCCAAACAGGCCAAATATTTAGTTGAATTTTATTATTTTTTATTTTTGATATATAATATGAAGAATAATGAAGAATATGGTTTTTTTTTTTTTTTTTTCCCATTTCTGAAACAGTAGGTTTATATTTGTCTGTATACAAATATGTGTACCAAATTTTGTGTCTGTTGAATGACAAATTATTGACATGTGCAAAATTCGATAGAAAATGTTGTTCACATTGCTGCTTACATTGGTATGAACTGTTGACCTTTCTAATAGCCATATAACATGTGAACCATTAGACCAATCTAGACGAGTTTTCGGTATACTATTAAAATCCATTAGAATCTATGTCTGTTCCAAATTTTGTAATTATTGATTGAAAAGTACGCATTTTACAACCGTTACATTGCTAATAAATAATAATGTTACATGAACGGGCCTAATTGACCTACCGTGGGCTGATCCGCAACAAAATTTTAGATCTTATCCTTGTCTGGATACAAATATGTGTACCGAATTTCGTGATTGTTGAATAAAAATTGCATAATTTAGGGCCATTAAATTGCCTAGTATGCTACAAAAACGGACCTACCGGACACAATGTTCGTCTGATCCAAACTAAAATCGATAAGTCTCGTCTTTGTTCGAAAACCTACGCGTGTGCTGCATTTCGTGATTATTGCATCAAATTTTCAATCTGTACGGCATTCCATGGAAAACGCATGTGAAACGATGTATATACACTGAATTACCGAGTGCATATAAATTGACCTACTAGATGAATCGTGCATCCGATCTCCACAAAAATGAAAAAATATAATTTTTGTTCTAAAACAACTATATGTGTCGAATTTTGGGACTATTCATTGCAAATTGCAATCTGTATGGATTTTTTTTTTTTACAAAAGTTGGTATTCCGGATGCATCGTACAGCCGATCAGGGCCGAACTCAATAGGACACTTCTCAGTCGGAATTCGAATGTGGTTTTTAAGTTTCGTACCTTCACCTTCAAAATTTAACATTTTAGAGTCATTGAATTTTCAACAAAAAACATAATCAGATCTACTGGACAGACCGTGCGTCCGATGCAAATCACGAACAATAAGTCTCGTCCTCGCCCTAAAACATACACGTGTGCCAAATTTCGTGACTATTGGATCAAAATTGCGGCCTGTAGGACGTTAGACACAAAAGGTACATTAACTGACCTATCAAACGGACTGTACGTCCGATCCGTACCAACAATAATAGGTCCGTTGCTGCAACACACATATTCGATGAAAATTTCGTGACGATCCGATCAAAATTGAGACCTGTGCAGTGTTTGAAAGAAAAGGGGTATGCATACATGTATCTAAATATATTATACGTAATATAATTATGAATTTTCAAAAATAATGCCTCAAAATGTTTCCTAGATCATGAAAAGAAAAACGTACCCATCCCATCTCTAGGTCGGAATACTAGAACAATTTTAATAAGTAAATTTTCTTCGAAAACCTAATTAAAACTATCCCAGCTCCTTTCCTATGGAAGTATGTAATCCAAACTGAAAAAATTGAAATGTTCAAATTATAAATAATTGTGTGATGAAAGATGAAATCCCGGTAGAGAAATACAATTTTTTTGTTTTTTTAAACAAAAAATCGGGCTTCGTCCGGTCATTGGGGTTAACTTGAAATGAAAATTTCAGAATTTTGTTAATTTTTGGTTCGACCATCTGTGAGCAGTGGCGTCGTAGGAAAGTTTTTTCTGAATGGGTACGTAAGAAAGTTTCGCTCGGCTTCCCGTCGCTCGCCTCAATAGATAGTACTAACTAAACAGCCTCATAGATAGTCAACTGGACGCGTGTAGTAATTGTGAAAAGGGAGATCTGGATCTCATTTCTACTGGGGTTTCTAGTGAAATGGAATTTTCGGTCTAATGTATAACTGCCTAATTGAGACAGAGGGACCGAACCCGGACGAAAGCCAAAACAATTGAACGGAAGTATTACACACAAACGAAATCCAGGTGAAACGTCCGCTTCGCTCCTCCCATGACGTGGAAATTAAGCATTTAAAATCAAAACAAAATGAGACGGGATGTTCTGATCTCGTAATATAATTTACAGAATGTTTACACCCAAATGGATCTGGTTATGTTCGAAAACAAAATCGGCGTGTATAAGTTACTTTGTTGCATGCTCAGCAAATTGGTGCCATTTTTGGTAGTTATATTTTAATATGACAAATATACGGGGGAACTTTTACATGTATCATGTCGTAACATGCATTCATCGTGATTATTTTTCTTCCAGGTGTCAAAGTCTGTCTGCACTCTATGAAACGTCCAAGTTTCTCAATAAATTACGTTTGATGAATGTACCCATTTTGGACGAATTTTGATGCCAAAATATCGCCCAAATTTTGTTCAATTCCTAATTTGTCGAACTTGGTGTTGAGCGGAAACTGTATCGAGAAAACGATTTCAATGTGAAGTTCACTTGTGACTCGCGATTCTGAAACCATTTTATGAAATTTTGTTTACTTTTATATTTGGTCCTTGTATTATTTTATGTTTGATTATTGTTTTTTTTCCTTTCTTTTTTTTCCCAATGCATTGTATTTGTATCTGGTGAAAAAAATAGTTTATAAATCACACGAAGAATGGACAAGTTGTTGAAAGTAGTATTAAAATTTTCTTATCATTGAACTCATTCGTTGTCCTTTTCGAACTACAATTTATGGGAGGACACACTAATGAAAAAAAAAAAAGCAGGGTACGTAAGAAAATGTTTCGTTTGTTACCGATGCTGCATGTTTAAAACGTGAATATCTGTACCTAACCTGCCTAATTTTGATTCTGAAATTTTGCATTGCTGCGGACCCCAAAGGTATTTAACGAAAAAAAAATTTCAATGGAAAATAATGTAATCTCTTCGCTTGCCTATAATTTTTCTTAGTCGCCCTATTGCACTTTACCCATTATTAATATGTATAGTGTTCCCGAAGAAACCGTACATGTTTTAAAATTCAACGTTTGGAAACGCGTTAACCCTCAGCGGGTTATATTTTTTAAAAGTCAATAATTCTTGTGCGTGAAATCAAAATAATATAATAACTTTAGCTATAACCGCATTATCTTCTCTTTTAACACCCTATACACACCTGTTTTAATCAAATGGCCTTCATTCTGGTGTTAAGAATATATTCAGCTTCATGGGCTAACTGACCACATTTTTTAATTGTTCCGGTTTTTTTTCATTTCGTTGTTTCTCTCTCACACACACGCACACGCACACTCTCTCTCTTTCCCTCCTTCCCACTTCCTCTCTTAAAATCAAATTGATGTGGGGACTAGAACACGAGTCATTCCTACGCCTAATATCATTCACTAAATGTATTTTGCCTCTGTTTTTTTTGTTTTTTTTTTCAATTCGAACATGTTTCCAGAATCGTTCAGAGTTTTCAACCTTATTGATTCACCTATTTGTGGTACCTATATTATTTAAAAATCAACTGGAGGTTGCTTGTAATCTGGAAATTTTTGCGTACAACTTCGATACGTGGCACTCTGTATTTGATCGTAATTTTTCGCTAAAATATAATAGTATATTTTAGATTTTAGATTAGGCTACAGAATTTTCAATCAGTACACCCTATTCTCAGAATTTTGTTTCGTTTATTTTTTTCATTTTTTCACGCTTTATCTTATCAATTTGTAACACGCGATATCTCCTCTTGCTCAATATAACTGCTATAAAATCTTGGCCGTCGCCGATATTCCCGAACACCGTGCAATGCAAAATTGTTGGTGGTTTTATCATTAGAAATTGAAAAGAGTAACTTGCGGCTAATTGAAATAATTGTCAAAAATTTTAGCTTTGTAAATAAAATGTAGCAATCAGTTCGAAACTGATTGAGAAAACTGTTTGGTAGTCAGAAATGGACCTTTAAGTCGATAGCCAGTTTGACCAATCAGCATCAGAATATATTTCAATTATAAAATTATTATTGGATCTGCGAGTATAAGTTAATTCAAGATCTTTGGTCATGACAAGATACTTTAATACATGTATCAGATATTTAAAATGTTCTTGTATAGCTGCGCTTTGAAATTGGCTGAAGTAGGATATGGCGAAGCAGATATCTGGATGTGAGCCTAACATCGAGTATATGACCAATAACTGCTGGTATTCATTACTATAAGAGTACAATCCAGACTATTCAAGTTTCTAACCAATTGCAGTTTTAGTTCAATCGGAGAGTAAACAGGTGAACAATTTTCAACTTTAAATCAATGTGAAACAGACTCAATTGAAGATTTTTGATTAATTTAAATTACACCACTCTCGTGATTATATTTTACATTAATGTCAAGATATTTATTAATACTTCCCAGGTCTTTACACCTAAATTTTTCACTAATTTTCTTTTTAAAATATTCAACTAAATTTACGTTATTAGCTCTGATGAAGGACATAAGTTAAAAGATAAACAATTGATTTTTCATCAATCATCTTTTTTTCCTGATTTAAATTTCAAGTTTGTTAAAAATTCATGAAACATAGTGTTCCACCCTTTGGACAACTGTTTAATCCCATATATGGATCTGTTTAATAGTAGAACATAATTATTATGATCAAACTTGGTTTCAGTGCCTTCTGGAATTTCTAAGTAATTCTTTTCAGTTACTTTTCCATTAAAAAGAGCACTGCATATATCAATGGGATGAATATGAAAATTAAAATGATTATGTAATGGAAGTAGAGTTCAAACAATTGACAATTTGGTGACCAGACCATATGCGTCAGTAAAATTAAACCCACTTCTGTTGTTGGAAATGACAAGCCACTAATCTGGCTTTGTACAACACATTACCAACAAAATCCATTTTCTTAGTAAATAACCATTTACAAGTAATTGTTGGGTCATTAATCTGGCATTTGAAAATGTTCCAAGTACGATTTGTCACGAAGAACTAATTTTATCTTCAGTTGCTCTTTTCCAGTTGTCAGTCTCTAGAGAACTAAATGCCTACTTCAAATGTCAATGGACAATTACTGTCTATAGAATTTGGTATGAAGTAACCCGTGTAAATTACATCATTAAATTCAACATTATACGAATTAATGTCGCCATCAACTTAAATTTCACCAATGTTCGATTCATCTACTTCCTTCAAAATATGATTAGATTCATTATATTTAGATTTTTACATTTGACTCTTAATTAAATTTTACATCCCTAGTTAAAAATATCTCACATCTGGTAACATCCAGTAACTTATATCCAATACTTCCATATCCAATAAACTTCATCTTGCTACTTTTCCTTTCAAATTTATCAGAGTTGTGAACAAAATTGAGCATGAAAGCATCGCAGCCAAATACTTTCAGCTTTTCATAATCAAACCTCTCACAATACCATCTTTCAAATAGATGAAGTTTTTATTCGTTGAACATCAATTTATAATATAAGCAACACACATTAATGCTTCATTCCAAACAATTTTATCTAAGCTGCTTTCATAGATGAGAGTTCAAGCTTTCTCACATAACATTTGATTCATACATTCAGCTTACTAGAGATGGGAATTTTAGTTCATTTTTCGGATTTAGTTCATTGAGTCTGCTTTACCAAAGTGAACTAGTTCACTGAACTAGTTCAATTAGTTCAGTAGTTCAGTAAATTTTTCAACTCAATCACTTCATACTTCAATCAGCTGATTCATTATTGGCTCATATCATTTAAATCAACTATAATTTATTATATGATATTATGATCGACTCGTATTCATAAATTCATGCTAGACCTATTTGTTAATTGTTTGACTCACTCATCGACTGCTAGGCTACTTCAGTTTTAGTTCCATCAACGGATCGAGTATAGTAGACTGATAAGAACTAAGAACTATCAAAAAAAAAAAAAAGAACTAATGAACTAGTTCATTTAGAAGTGAACTAAATGATCGATTAGTTCACTTCTAGGATTAGTTCAAAAGAACTAACTCGTGAACGAACTACCCATCACTACAGCTTTCTCATTTTGCTGAAAGCAATTTCCTACAGTTGGCTCTATTACTGTGCCTTTCTCAGAGCAGTAAGTTTTAAACTGAGTATTCAGGTATTTGGTTCCACAACCACACCTCAACCTCTTTATGTTAGTATTAAAATTATTTGACACTAACTTATTATATTCCTTAAACTTGGAGTGGAGTTCTATCTTATTATTTAGCAGGTAGATGAAAAAAAATTTGAAAAACCATCCAAGAAAGTCAGAAAGTACTTCTTGTCATTATAAGCGATGGGATTTATAAGACCGCAGATGTCTGTATGGACCAGTTCCAACAGTCTTCTAGTTTTTTAATCATGTTGATCAAATGGTTTACAATGATGCTTGCCACAAGACACAAGGTTTGTAGAAAATACATTAACAATTGTTAACTTCACGTATCAATCCACAATGAGACAAAAGCTTTACATCATTACTATTCAAATATGCCCAATGTTTGTGCCACAGTTCGATCAAATTTTTGCCTTTACATATGGTTAAATTACAAGTCTCAGTTACATTACTCAAAATTATAGTATACAAGTCTGATGAAAAACTTTTATGCATCATGATTACTTTATTTTGTTCACTTTCATCAATAATATCAACCAACTTTTTCCTAAAGTCAGAAAGACAAGCAGCTTTCATCATACATTTAATAGTCAATAATTTTCCAATAATTCCTTAGCATATCAAATGTTGTGAAGTGTGACATTGATACCTGAATCTGTTTTTAATTTCACTGTTCCTACTGCTGAAATAATAAGTGATACACCTTTCTTTGCAACCATAGTTAGTTAATTCGATATACTCAGAAAATGACAGACTATTAACAATGTGAGACGTACATCCTGAATCTAACCAAAATGTAACGTGAGGTGACTTCAAATTATTGGAATATGAACAAGGATCCGACATCAGGAAATTATAATATTATTGGCAATATTTTACAATTGAGAACCTCACAAATTATTAGACAATTTCTTATTTTTATTCCTAGAGTAAAACTTTTTCGCTATGTGACCTGTTTTACTTATTACAGTAATGAAATCGAATGTTATTGTAATTAAGATTTTAATTTTAATTTTTACAACTAGATGATCCAGTATCATAATTACGACTATTATTCTGACCTGATAAGTTACTATTACTATTCGTTTGACTAGAATGATTCTTACTATCACCATAGCTGTTATTATTATACCTCCTTAAATTCAAAAATTACAACTGTGGGAGTTACTACAAACTTTATCACAAAATTTACCACAAACATTACAAAAATTTTAATTATTATTACATGGAGGCTAAAAAACACATTCTCTTCAACAAAGCAGACCTCTGAGGAAGGTTTTTGAGATGGAGAAGTAACATTTTTACCCACTACCTTTTTATTCGTGTTCAACTCGCAATTCTCAAACACTGGAGACCCAAGAAAAACCTTCTACATCTTCCAGCACAACTTTAATCATCCAAAATTCAGCTGGTAATGATCTCAGTAACACCAAAACAAATTACTTGACTATTGATACATAACTAAATTCAGTTAAATTTGAGGCACCGCATGAAATTCTAACAGATATTATTGCAAATCACCACTAGTTTGGAATCGTTTCGCATACAGTTTTGCCCGCAGATTGATCAGTGTTTGGTCATTCTCATCTCTATGGAGATTTGTTAATTCTCTAAACATAGCATGAGAGCAGTGTCATAAGTTTTTATAATTTCAATAAAATTATCAGCCAATATTATTAACAATATGGAACATTGTTTTAGCATTTTCCTGCTACCAAACATCAGTACAATTAAAACTGTTAGTTACCTATATTATCATGAAGCACATCAAACAAGCCTTAATTTTAAAGCCATGGGTCAATACAAAATCAGCAAGTATGATGATTTTTACCATTAAATATTTCCACATTTCACTTCTTTTGGTGTCCATTACAAAAAAGCAGTCATCAGCAAAAATAAATATTGCTACAGTGACAAAACAGGCTCTAAGCCAAAAAGCAGGACAAGCAAAGCAGGCATGAAGCCAGAAGCAGAAAGCAAATGGAAGCAAATTAGTAAATTATCATAAGTATTACTGGACAGCTTTTTACAGTAGAACTTTGCTCAGCAAACATAATAGCAACCACAGTGACCACGATGACTGAGACCATAAACTGTGAGATTCTAGAAGACTTATTGACCAATAACTTACAGAAAACAAACTGAACTACATAATCACTGTTAACTTGAAGAAATATATCGAGACCAAAAGAGTTTGACTTGAATTAAAGAACATCGAAAGATTTCCTATGTGAAACAATTTATTAACACAAGTAACAGCACAACAGGTGAAGAACACATGACAACAGCGCATAATCAGATGGTCACAGAATCAAGTTACAAAAATATCACAGACTGTATAAAATCACAGTCAAAAATGTTCAGACATGATTTGTAAAAATAGAATATTCTCACATTTTCACAAAAATTATAAAAAATGGAACAAAATATCAACCTCCTCATTGTGGCAGATAAATGTTTCAATCAGAAAGTGTAATCTCTACCTCAATGTAAAGTGAACATGCTTCCATATAAACAGATGCTTCACATTTTTACATGGAGATGCGTTCACTTTACATTAAGATTACATTCATCAATGATAAGAGTAACTTTTCACTGGCAAGAAACCTGCCTAAACATTGCCTTTCTGGTCATGTCTTATATAAAATAATTTAACGTTGTTTTGCCTATTTAATTTTCATTTTTTTTGTACTTAGGTTAATATTTGAGTTCTAATTATTTAATTATTTTCATGGCTTCAATTTTCTTCCCCCACCCCCCTCAGAAATATCATAATTCTCTAATTGATGAAGTATAAATATTATAACCATATTATATCTTGTAAAGTCTTCTTTCTATTTCATTTTTCGGTGGTACATTTTAGTGAATTAATCACTCTTTTTTTTCTTCTGCCACTGTCATACTACAGCATTCACTGATGTGATTGTCAAATTCAAATTTTGAATTGGCATAGTCCGAATCTATAAAATATTACTATATCCACGCGGAGAAAATGAAAATTTTTTGGCATGTATTGTAATTAACTAAAATGAGATTATGAGAATACGACTAATAAAACACCTAATAATTATAGACCTCCTTTACACCCTGTTTTTTTTTATATTCTTGAATTTTCTACGAAATTTTGATAACGAACTGTTCGATTTCTTGGAAATGTTTTGAAGTTGTCCTTGTAGGTACATAATATATTATCGTATCCACGAATAAATTATGACAAATATTTTTTTTGGCAAAATTAGCTGCAGACGTAAGCCACCGGACCACAAACTTGTTTACAGTGAAAATTCTAATTTTTCATTCCCGTGCGACATAGTTATTATTGTACCCAGCCTTCTATACGCGAAATATCAGGTAAAATCATCACGCCTACTAGGTGACGGAAATTTAATATTTGAATTGGTTGATGATATTGGCAGTGGCTTAGTCAGGGGGGCTGAGTTAATAAGGGTTTAAAACCGCTACGAAATTCAGAAAAAAAAAAACCCTCTGGTTGAAGACTTCTAAAAAATTAGAGATTATGAAAATATTAAATTTTTGCGTCATTATTTTATAACTTCATCGCTCCCCTCAGTTATCAATTCTGGTTACGTCCTTAGATATTAGGGACTGCCCCTCTTGGGATTTCATAATTTTTTCAGAGCTCAATTGGTACAACCTTGGGATATACCTACCTGATTTTTCTCAATAAAAATGAGTAATACAAAAAATAAAGTGACGTAGGCATTTAATAAAATAAAGTTGGGCTAAACAAAATAACCTTTAAAAATATAGTCTTTTCAATATTCGATCGTTATAAGGTCGATACTAAGTAGGGAGACTGAGTGATTCTGAAATTGAAACCATTAAATTTTATAATGGATTTCAGAGTTAGGGTCCACGAGTGTAAAGTATAATGAGAAGTAAAATTACCTATGGTACAAAAAGATCTTCAATTCTATATACCATGTACAACAGAAACAGACATACCTTGTTAGCGAGCGTATTAATGACTATAGATTAACTGAAAAAACTGGAAGAAGAACGAGAAATTGTGATCAAGATTTTCTGAGAATATTGATTACCTAAGGTGTGCAGTTGCATATCTAGGATTTTCTTAAGAGGAGATTTGATGAGAAAAAATTTATTCCCTCACCCCCGGTGTCGAATTTCAAGAACTTTTGTTTTAGAGGGGAGGGACCACGGACGAACTTTGTTCAATGACCTGAATGGATCAAAACATTTGAATTAAAAAATATCGACTTTCACCTTTCGAGCCAGGGCTGTATGCAAGATTCGACTCGGAGTAGAGGAGAATTTGTAAATTGAAAAAATAAATTCGCGAGCGATGTGAGCCAAAAAATTTTTTTTGTATTTTGGGATATGGATTTCTGATTTTCATTCCAATGGGCATTATTTGTTATGAAATCAAAAACCACAATGCGGTCTCACTCTGTGAAATTCTGCTTTAAAAAAATCCGAACGGCGGAATTATCCTCTAATTCCTTCTCGCTACGTCAGTGAGGGTGAGTATTGGATTTGAGCTCCAATATATTGTGATTATTCCTGATTCAGATTATGAAAGTCTACAAGTATCATATCGGAGAAAAATTTTATCATGTTTTATCCCTCATTTGAATCTTAATGCTAATCAGTAGGGTAAGTAGCAAGTACAAATTAACTGCATTGTAAAAAATCATTCGATATATTTTCATCGTCTTTGAAAGTAGGCCAGTTAGATCGATGAAACTGTATGAATAAAATTGACAAAATTTTAATATCAGTTTTACAGCATAGCTGCCGGCCTAAATGGAATAGTACGTACTCTCTTTTAGTTCAGTTTGCGCATTGCCACATTTAGCGTATTTCTTAGCCCAACTTTGCACGACTGAAATTTTTTATAGTATCAAAGAAAATCATAGCTTCATATATTAGTACCCTCCCAGACACATAAAGGCATACTGCAAAAACAAACAAAAATTTGGGAAATTCAATATAATAAATTATTTATTCAAGTACTATACAAACAAAACACTTCTAAGTACAGTAAAAATTGTTTGATGAATTGTTCATGAATATCAGTCCAACAGTTCTTCAATTGGTTATGTAAGCTATTGTACTAATAAATGCAAACATCATAATTCAAAAACGTGATCTTCCTTTTTTGTAGTCAGGCAAAAAATTTAATAACAAAAAAAAGGAAACAGATTACAAACAGAGAAGCGCAGCCATGTATGTTTGAACCTGCAACAACACACAATCACCCAATTTATTTACGGAATCATTTTTTAAAGATAACTAAAATTCTGTTGCATAGATTTTAGAATTTATTAATTTTAAATCAGAAGAAGAACAGGTCAATTAATTTGATAAAAGATTCATTCAAATCGGTTCAGCGGTTGGAGCCAACTTGCGACATAAAAAACGTTTCATTCTTATATCTATTTATTTATATGCATACATAGATAGAAATATTTGTATAAATTCGATTTAAACTTTGTAGGACATTAGGCCTACTTTTTAAATAAATTTTATCGATTCAAAACACCAATTCAAAAAGTGAAATAGTTTTTTTTTTTTTTAATTTTGTTGTAAAATAGAATTTTAAAAAGAATAAAACTAGGATAAGGCTTTCTTTAGGCAATGAAATAAAAATTTTTCGGCCAAACTGGTGAAACTGACTGTATTGATCCAAAATACTTACTCAGAATATTTTTTCTTAATTTTCATTAAAGAACGATTCATAAGAAATTTGACTGCGTTTGATTCAAAGGAATAAGTAGAATCGTTTTAAAACAGACTATTTTTTGAGAGGGACAAACTTAAGTATCTACTTCAAGGGCCTTGATAGAGCTTCTATTTTGAGGGGGTATGTTGTCTCTTCTGAGCCCTCTCCCTCAACTCGTACGCTATTATCGCCGACAAAGATGCGCTATTTTTAAATGTAAAGAAATTGTGGATTGCGTTCATTATAATGAAAATTTCAAAAAGCCGTAATTCAAAAACTATTGTGCTAATTTGGTCCATATTTGAACTCGACTGAGATAAGGTCTCAAAGTATGAATCTACCAAATTTGGTTCTGATCCATAAAGAATGACGCTCTTCCCCTTGTCAACGAATTTTGAATTCAAACAGCCGTTATTTTGAAACTAATGGGCGGAATCCGCCCATCATCGAACTTAACTGAAATATAGACCCAAAATATGATAAATTTCACCCCGATCCGTCAAGAATTACGCCCTCAAGTTAGTTGACAAATTTTTCAATATTTGATTGGTTTTTAGTCTCCTATATAGCGCTTTCACTGCACCGAATTGAGTCTTATTCATCAATAGATTTTGAATTGAAAGAGAAATAATTTTTTACCGAGTTTTTGACCTCGTATCTCCCATATTTTTCGAGATATTTGTAAAAAACTAAATAAGGGGTACATTATCCACAATTGTGGCAGGTTCCTCCTCGAATTCGGAAATTGGGTGTATTTTGGGGGGACTTAACGAAGCATTTTCAGAAGAAAAAATCTTTGTTAGAAATGTTTTTATTTTCAAACCACATTTTGTCTAAACTATACGGGTGTCAAAAATATTCAATCGCGTTATAAGAACACATATAAATGAATAACACTGGATTCTGCATATTCAAGTTCTAAATTTTGGAGTAAATAATTATTTTTTGACGAAATCAAATCAAATTTCTCGGTAATGATGATGTGTAGAGCAAGAACTTTTAGGTGTTTATAATAAGAAAATATTCTTCAACAGTGCCCAAAATATGCATTTATAATTATGCATTATATATTATCAGAATTTTGAGCGAATATTCGAACGAGAAAATATGTCGAAGTATGCGTTCAAAATTTAGAAAACAGTATGAGACTGCCTTAAAATCTCACGATGTTCGCGGTTGCATCATTAAAATAGTTAAAATATAAGTCATAACGAAAAGTATCGATGAAAAGAAAATTTTTTTACTATTGAATTTTATAAGGGAAAATAGAATTTAATTTTGATAAATATCATGGAAAAATGCATTTTCACCAAAATATGTTTAAAAAAGTGAATTTTCAACAAAATTTGTCGAAAAAAAAGCATTTTTGCCGAAATAGGTACCCATGTCAAAATACAAAAAAGGTGCATAATTTGTACAGCAAAATATGTTAAGAAATATTAATCATTTTATCTCTAAATACGTGAAAATATGTATTTACTCAAAAATATTTAAAAATATATCTACAGGTGAAATAAAATTGGCATTTTCGGAATCAGAAGATTGCTAATCGCAAATTGTATTTGATATAAAACCCTCCAGGAGAAAGCAAAAAATAATGTCTTTATCTAAAAATTCTTGCCCTAATGATGTGTTTCCAGTGGTTTATACCAAAAAACAATTTACGGAACTGTCGGTTTAATAATGGGCAGGGGGGTGTAAAATGAGTTAAAATTGGAGCTGAATAAAGTGGAATAATTTTAATGAAATAAAAGTTGTTGCCTTTTAGGAGATAAAATCAAAATTCTACCGAGTCAGAGGCGAAATCTGAAGTCGAAATATGAAGGGAGTTCAATTTCTGAAGAAAAATCCAACTTAAATGAGCTAATTACAGGCCTTAATTGCCGTCAGACCGTCATTTACACGCCGTACTTATTCGTCCATTTCTCTGAGAGTCTGATGAAAAAAACATTGGAATGATTTTCGCGGATTAGTTTTATATGTATTT
Organism: Ericerus pela; assembly: GCA_011428145.1. Taxonomy (NCBI): domain Eukaryota; kingdom Metazoa; phylum Arthropoda; class Insecta; order Hemiptera; family Coccidae; genus Ericerus; species Ericerus pela. The sequence goes on along the minus strand of WOFM01000109.1, from coordinate 135,076 downwards.
TAGACTAATTATTCGAATTAAGTTGAGGTGAGATTACTAAAATATCTCTCGACAAAACTCAGTGTGGTCCACCCAAGTCGGAATGCATGATACTCTTTGCGCACCTATTATATTACAAATATGAAAGAAAAATGTTTTCTTTCATAAAACAGCGGATGAACCACAATTCGATAGAATATATTACGAAAAGTCGATTCATTGAAATACCTGCAGGCCATTCGCCTATTATAGATAAAGTGTATGAAAAGGTTCTTATGGTATGCCACGTCCGGCGCTGTATGGTGGCTCTTTTTTTCTCTCCCCTCTCGTTCTTTCCTTCTCCATCGCGTTCTGTCGGTCATTAAATATTTTTCTCATTTCATTTTAGAAGCGCCGTTATGGCTGCGGATACATAGTTTAGAGCCACAGCGTAGGACAAAAGAAAGTCAAACGGCAACATTTCGCCTTGGAGGGGATAATAGTTTGGCTGACAATAATGGTCGTACACACACTCTCACACATACAGAAGGAGAAGGGCTAGGCAAGGCTTGGCGTCACCCTGTCTGCCATTACTAGTATCTCTCTGGCACATGTTTCGTTCAGCGATGTTGCCAAATGTAATGTCTGTGAATTCTACAGAATTTCTCGCATTGTTTTAATTTTTTTCGCGGACAAATAAATATTGAAACTGTCGCTGACAATCAAATTATTATTTTAAATGCGTTGACAATCAAATTATTGCAAAAAAAGAACGAAATTAAATTCAAAATTTATTGACGCGTAAGAAAATGTCAGACGTTTGGCATCAGCCTGTGTATTGAATTGCTTCCACGAACGAAACGTCTTCCTACGCACATATTTATGTATGAGAAACTCGGATACATGTCTCCCATCTTTCGATCGAGATTTATCGTTTATAATTGGAATTAATTGACGGTGGTTTTGTATTTCTATTAGTGCTAACGTAATTCGTTGAGATTTTCTAAATTTTTTACGATTTTAAACTCTGAAATACGTATTTTTTCGTGTATACTGAAGTGGAATTCCGAAATCTGAGTTTTCCATAACTTGACGCCGTATCGGCTAGCATGATGCTGTGACTTCGCGCCTCGTTCCCGAGTGGGGAGAGTTAAGAATGAGTGAGATAAGTGGGGACCAATGACGAGGATAACCCTAGTTCAAAGTCTTAAAAACTGTTCTCAGTAAAATGGTGTTATAAGTTTTTTTTTTAATTTTCGTGCACTTTTCCTCGTAAATTATACCGAATTTAAGTGATTCTCGAAAAATTTGATAAAAATATTGATGAAAATTTAAGCCAGTATGGTGCATAGTACAGAAGATTGGTCGGACATGAAGACGAAGCCGATGGTGGCGATCAAGGAGAAGAAACAAGTGGTGAAAAATGGTCGCGAAAACAAAGGTGCTGGATCTCGTCGTATATTTTCACCCGTTTTTAAGCTGCAGGTTTTAGATTCGTACAGACAAGATGCTGACTGTCAGGGCAATCAACGGGCCACTGCCAGGAAATACGGTATCCATCGCAGACAAATACAGAAATGGTTACAAATGGAGACAAATTTGCGTTTAAGTGTACAGAAGTGTAATGCAACGGCCTTGAACCTTAGCTCAGCCAGACAGCCTGACGCCAGCAGAGAATGTGCGGTAAGCAGCAGCAACAGCGTCGTTGTATCTAGCAGCATTGAAGACGAGGTAAAAAATAAACCTTTGACTAATCATGAGCATAATGGTGACGATGACGGGCCATTAAAGGACGAACGGTGTAATGTTTCTGATTCGGAAGAATATGTAAATGTCGATGAGATTACGGATTCGGAGGAAGACGAAACGAGTAGTTGCTCGTCGTACGAAAAAAGTGATAAAGCTTTGGATTTTACTAGTGCCACGCTGAGTAAACGACGATTCTATACGACTGATTTCAAATTACACGTTCTAGACGCTTTTAAAAATGATAAAACATGTAAAGGCAACCAAAGGGCGACAGCTAGGAAATTCGGTATTCACCGACGTCAAGTGCAAAAGTGGCTGAACCAGGAGAGTGTAATTAAGTCGGAGCAAACAAATTATAATAATAATAATAATAGTAATAATAATAATGATAATAATAATAATAATAATAATAATAATACCATTACGTGCTTAGATTTATCCCATAAACGTAAATTAGAGGAAGCTGTTATTTCGATTGACGATCATGTAGAACGCAAACGTGCGAAAATAGTTGGCGAAGATGAAGTACAAGAATCAGCTTTGTGTCTCGTGAAAAATAAAATTATTGAACCCTCTGAAAATAATAATAATAATAATAATAGTAATAATAATGATAGTAGTAATAATAATAATAATAATAATAATTACCATAATGTTTTGTATCCCTCTGGTTTAGAACATTCCTACAGTCATTCGTTAAGTTATGTCAATCCATCAGAATATCCATTTTGCTTGTACCAACCGTGGCATTGTTGCTACCAACAAATTTCATCTGCTAGAAATAGTTTCGATATGATGAAGTACTCTTACGCTTTTAATCTTAAATACGAAGCGTCGTATGTAGATATACCAGTGCAATATGGTTTCGGAGATAGTGTCCCTTCGAAGTGGTTAAAAGAAAATCCTTTATTTTTGCATGGACCACCTAGTATTCAGGTCTTTAGTTCGTACAGATAAAATATTTTTTTAATTATAAATAATGAATTCGATGAATTATATATGCCATATTTTTGTTTTTTCAGGCTTCCTATGAAAACAATGAACTCGGGTTTTTTTTATTTCACTGTCAAAAAGTTGTCCACTGATTAATTTTGAAAAATTAATATTTTATGTATAAAGACTGCGAAATAAATACATTTACCGTCGAACAGGGTCAACGCAGGGTAAATAAAATGTGTAAATTTTGCCTTATTGGTATCTTGTTATCCCATTTTTGCTTATTGAATGTGCCTTTTATGTGCCTTAATATTATTTTGTTACGTTTTAGATGTTTCAGTTTTTACGATATCGTAAATTTACATCATATTAATTGCTTATAATATGTAAAATTTTGTTACCTTTTTCTCTCTTTCTCTCTTCATTTATAATGTAAATTCAAAATGTTTTTGACTTTTATGGAATGTAGATGGTTTTATTGAAGTCTTCTGTCTGTGATTACCAAATGTGAAGAAAAAAAAAGGTCCAACATTATTTTTTTTCAAATTTTTCGGTACTCACTCGAACATAATGAGATTATTTCGATGGCGTAACTTTCTACTTCGTTTTATATTTACCAAGTATATTTTTCTTATCAAACTTTATATGTATTAACTTTGTCAATACAATTGCTCAAATAAGTTTCAACACAATGAGGCTCTGACACCAGGGACTCTGATCGTTTTATGGTGTAACTTTGCCTTCAGTCGTTTTCGATATAATATATTATGTACATAATTTTATAATGTAACGTGCATGTCGCGTAAAAACGACTTTTTTTAAAATAATTATTTTCCTAGACATCTTTTTTCTTTCTTTCTTTTTTTTTCTTTGTTGAAAACTGTTATAATGTATTTCCGATTGCACATGAAATATATTTATATTGATATTATTTATAAATTATTGCCTCTTTGTTCCTTCCACACCGTTGAAAACTTAACTCACCTTATGGCCAATTGTGAACCGCAGAAAAAGACTCTCAAACGTCACTTATTGTGAAAAAGCACATTACAAACTCTTGGACCATTAACGTTCTATGGATAAAGCGAAAGAGAAGTGCCATTTTACAAAAACTGATGTTTAAGAACACGGGAGTCATGTAAATAAGACTGAGAGTTTAAATTTAAAACAAAATTCAATATCACACAATATTATTGGCACAAATTTTATTTACACTTTCAATTTGGTGAAATTATCACAATCATATTATAGTAGGATATGCATTTGAGGTTACGCTATACCGTTAAAATAATGAAAATGTGTAGAATCGTGTAAAATTAGGAGGAAAAAAGGCAAGTTCTTAAAAAGTAACACTTATTACGGAGATCGTGTTGTAATATGAAGGTACCGAATTAAAATATGGGAAAATGAAGACTAGAAACTGTTGAAAAATTAAACAAGAAACGTATTATGAAGACAATTCAGTCAAGATCGAATAATAATCCCATTTTTAATAGCTAATATAATCATGAAAATGGTTTCTCTGTTGGAAGCATTATTTAAAAGAAATTGAAACGTTAATATATTTTACCTTCAAATTGAAAATCGTTTAAGAGAATTATTATTCGAATGCAGCCACGAAAAATGTCGACCGGTGAGGAGGGTGAAACTCCCTCTCAAAGGGAAATAAAAAAATTTGTAACTTAGCTGTGACGTGAGTATGCTTGTTGTAAGTTCGAATTTGAAAGACAATTATTTAGGTACTTGCTTTCAGAGAAAAAAAAATTAATTTCAAAATTAAGTTGCCCTTAACAATGCATTGCCTTACAGTTATAAATATACCTTGCCAAAAATTATTCTCTAAAACGTATTTATTGGTTAGTTTTTCTTTCCGTTGAATCCCTCCCAAAAAACAAAAGTCTCAATTTAAGAATACATATAGTCCAGTAAAGATATGGCGTGTACAATAACTTTTATACTGGAAAATTGTCATATTTTATTTTTTTCCACAAGTCGTTATATAGGGATGTGTATCCTAAATAACACACTAGGTACTCTCAAAGATACAACGTGAAAATAAAACAATACCAAAAAAGTAAATTCATGAAAAATTTTCTGATTCAATGAGAATTCGGACTAGGGTTACCAGACTGGTAGCATCTGTCGCATCGCGAGGAGCCACGGTAGAACTTACGCAATTAATGACTTAAAAAACACTAAATTGACTAAATAGAACATGACCGTATAATACTTTCAAGGACTTATGATAACACAAATAAAAATACACTTTTTGTCTGAACCATCAACTATTTTGTATTTCTCAGTCAACAGACTGAACGTAGACCCTTCTTTTTGAATGTTATTTAGGACGCCCATCCCTTCCGATTGGTAAAAAAAAAGAAAATTTGACAATTTTCCAGAATAAAATTTTTCTTTTTTTACTGGGCCAATTCAGAACTCTTGCTAGTCTGACCCAGAATGTGTTCTTACTTTATACTAAATTTCAACTGAACTTAGCTGCAAAAATTTTCGAAATTATATATTATGCTCGTGGTCGGCTAAAACCACAACCAAATATATTGTATTAATTTTGAGCTGTACATAAGAATAGGTAGCCTATAATATATTTTTTGAAACTTCACTGCGAGGAATTTAAAGTCAGAGCTTGAAAAGGACGAAATAGACCGCATAAATTTTGGAAAGGATGCATACTTCGGTTAGGAACTTGGGAAAAATTCAATATAAACATGCAGAATTAATGAAATTCGAGAAGAAAATTTTGATTTTGAATCTACTCAATTATATTACCTAGCTATGTTCTTTTTGGCCGTTTGCTGTGAAAATTAGGGACAACTTCAATTAAAGAGTAATTGTGAAATTTCGGCGTTCTATGAACAGTAGAAATAATAGAATTCTCACAACTTTGTTATACATACCTTCATCCGTCAGCTTTTTGACTGCTCCTCATAAGATATCATTTAATTTAATTTTCAAAAATAACGTTGTTTATTGTTCCCTTTCCGTAGGTAGTATATAATCTGTCCTGTTCTGAGTACGTACAGACTTGGAAGGTCCAAACAATATTTAGGGTTTACACTATGTAAGCAGTCTGTTCAACTTTATGATGGCAAAATGGGAAATATTTCAGGGTACTTTGGGTTCAGAAGGCCCGGCTGGGGGTTCGAAAAAAAAACACTATTAAATAAATTATTATTCAAGGCTCGAGTTTAACTCGTCATTTGGGGATTCGCCCAGAAGCTAGTTGTTCCTTAATCTGGCGCTGTGTGTGAGAGATGTATGCGAGCGAATGAGCGATATGTATTTAATACCTAGCATTCTGGCCTCATAAGATTTCGACGAAATAAACTCCAATCTAATCAAAATGATTTTAAAATCATTCTTCATTTTCGTGAACAGCGGCCTACGAATAAAAAAAAATCCAGTTCTCGACTATAGCTGAAAAAAAAACAAAAAAAAAAAACTAGGCACAATTGACTTTGGACATCAATTTTCGAATGTCGGTCCTCAGGTATTGCGGCCAGCCGAAAGTTGTTCCCTTATCTGGAGACGTAATCGTAGTACATCAAAAAATCTTCACAAAGTCGATTTCATTCACTTTTCACACGATAAAGCTATCTCGACAATGTCTTGAGAAAAAATAATATGAAAATTTGATTTAAATGATCAAGATTAAAATTCATCTTAATATAATACGGGCAGGTTGATCTGATGCGGTTCCTTTTGTATATATTGAAGACTTGGTGTATTTTGATTTAGGTAATTTTTTACTCCTTGGCGAAATTTACATAATGTTAAGAAATCTCATTTCATTCGAAAGCTGAAATTGGAAATTAAGCATTAGTTAAAATGTAGTAGTTAGACATTTTTCAATCCTCATACTTTTGAGATGAAAAGAATTCTGAGCAAGTCCCCAAAGATAAGATTTAATTTAAATTTGAGATAAATAGTAAATTAGTAATCATGTTATTTCCAACATCTTCCTCTTCAAATCCCACAATAGCCCATATTTTCAGTCATATCTTGAAGAGGAATTGTCTCAATTTCGTAGGGGATTAGATATATTTAATTAGCAACCTTGTACAAATTTTTCATCGAAAATATCTGTCTTAGTCACGTGTTTCTTGAACGTTTACACTTTATGTGAGTATAGGCTAATTCAATAATTACCTATACCTTCTTACTGGATAATATACAGTTTAATCGATAACATGAGAATACCATATAGAAAGAAATGACTCATCCAATAATGGCATTTTTAGTTAAATTAAACGGAAATATAATAAAAAATCTGACAGTGAAGACAATCGGGATTCATCATTGAGCTAATACATTATTTGTGTAACTTTTTTAGGAGTGGAATGGCAGAGTAAAGTATTTTTTCGACACGTACGTTTTCCTTCAAAATTCAGATTATAGTTCAAATAATCAGCTTGGAGAGGGGATGAGATGTAACTTTTTCACTATAAGAAAAATTTTGAACCGGAATTTTTCGGGAAAATTTTTCGCACATGCTGGCCTGTGGCGCTACGGACTAGTATGGCTAGAAAAATTGTTATACCGTACATCGAAAATTTCGTCTTTGAAAGTTAAAGTAAGTTTTCTTAAGAAAACAGACGAACATTAATTTAATTTACACAAATATTAAATAAACTTCATACGCATCCGATATGCCCAAAAAGATGATTACAATATCTTGAATAAATATGTTGAATTATTTTTCTTATCGGTTCGACAAATGACTTGTGTTATAACTAGTATACTTCTACAGTTTTACTCTACACAATATCATTTCTTTTTTTTTCGCGCAAAATCCATCAGCCAACGTGTTTTCTTTTTCCAGCTTCAAATGGAAATTAGGAGAAGAAATTACGATCAGCTAGTAGAAATTGCTGCCTGAAAATTGAATCAGCTCTTCATACAACAGACAAAGTAAATTATGAGAAATGGTATAAGTTATGGCACGCCGTAATTTGTCACATTTCTTTACTCGAACCTAATTTTTCAGCCATATTGGAACAATTAAGTTATTTCACATTGAAAAATTAATTTTGTTAAGATATTATTCACCGCTTCTCTATTACAAAATTAAAATATGTGTCTGTTATTCCCAAAATCGTGTTCTCCAAATGGAGCGACTTTCTTACGTAGCACTTTCACAATTCCATCTCGATTTTAATGGAAAATCTTTTTCATTCAGCGAAGCAACTCAACAGCCAATCAGCTGAAAAAAAAATGGTCGCCATTTAATTTCCATGGTAGAAAAATATATTCGGTAGAATTTCTTTCTCATTCCTAACGAGTTACCAACTTACTATAAGTTTTCATCGAGTTGCCATCTAGTTGCTCCGGTGGACGGAAGGCCAAGTGTTTAATTAGGGTTCCAAACCGAATTTTGAAGAAAAACCTTTGACCATTGATCCATCGAAGTATTGCCAAGCAACGCAAGAAAATAGCATCTCGATAAAACACTCAGAAACGTGGAATTTCATTTTAGCATCTCGATAAAACAGTCAAAAACGTGGAATTTCATTTTACACTTTTGTTACCAAAGAATCGTATTCAAGAAGGATTCAATAAGAGAAGCCGATTAACTGAATGCAATGGTACAACTTCAAGTAAGCAGAAGTTCAACTGGATTGGAGATACGGCTGAATTTTCCCTGCCAAAGTAATTTATTGAATATCATGAAATTAAATCTGAATAAATTATTCGTATTCCAATATGGCCAATTTCCTGGGAATAATGCCAAAGATATGCAAACATATAAACTGGATATCGGCGTATTTCAAACGACATTACTCAGTTTTTGTATAACTTTATCTATAACGTTTTTGTCGAAAATCATAAGATGCGTTTTTTCTATGATATGTCCGTGAAAAAAACAGAAATTTTCTATTCATCGACAAATAATACGAATTTTCTTTTCCACATCAACAAGTAAACATCTTCAGCGAACATTACACCACTAATTCGTCGCTGCTTATATCAACTACCTACCTTGCTCAATTTGCAAATATATGTAATGAATATGTAATGAATTAGCACGAAACTTATTAAATTTTCTCTGGAATTCAAATAAATACAATAATGAATGAAAAAAAATACTGGACGCTTTCGGAGTATGTAACTGAATATATAAACATTATTTTGAAGAACAAGTTCAAAATGATACCTACTGGTCGATTTTCATAAAGAAAGTATAGCTCGTTTAACGAAAAAAGTTTCACATCCTACTCTGAAAACTTCATAGTTGTTTTTGTTGTTCTTTAATATTACAAGTACGCAATTAGCGTTTAGTAATTAATTAGACAGACCAAAACTAATTTAACATAACGAAAGTAAAAGGCAGGAGAAAATACCTGATTAATTAAATTTTACATATTTACATAATACAAATGATAAATAAAACTTTACAGTCAATATTCAATTAAGTAGAAAATAATCTTTAATATGAATTTTGAAATCAAAATATCGCGACATTTCTAATTATTTCAATAATGATAGAAAATTAAATGTAGCAAAAATACGTTCATACATAAAAATAGCACATCAGGGCAAAAACCCAACATTTTTTAGCTCACTTTTTTTTTCTTTCCTAAAATGAAGAGACTATTTCAAGGAAAACTGGTATTTGTAACGACGCAAAGATGCAAGAAGTTATCAGGGTAACTCAAGTGTTCACTCATCCATTGCAGAGGTATCTCTAAAGAAAGTTCAACTCCATGTGTGATTACACGAACTGTAATAAAAATAAATATTTGAATCGAAGTGAATATAGGTAAGAAATTTTTCATAATTATTCACTGGAAAAACGAACCTTCATTATAACACTCGGGGAAAATTTCTTGAATAAGATTTCTGAGCACTTTAGGTTGACCATCTTCAAAGAATGGTTTCACTAATTTCTGCGCAAATGGACCATCGTCACTGCCGTAAATTCTGAAAGGGATGTGCTTAAATTCGCCATCTGTGCTAGATGTATCCATTAATTTTTTATTGATTCCCCAAAACTGATTAAATTTATCTGTATGAAAAGATGATTCACAATGAGGAAATGAAAATACTTTTTTAAACAACAATAATTACTAATTACTTTAATAGCTAAAAAATGGAAATCAAATAGATTTTAGTTTTTTTGTCACCCAGTTATCATGGCCTACCATCGAATACATGAAAATCTCTCAATGATACGTATTTAAGAGCTTATACACAATACAGACGTTTTTGAGACATAATATGAAGATTATTCGTAAATCTTTAACACAACTCATGAATTCATAATTTTCCTGTAATATTGCGGGATCGAGATAAAACAAACTCCCGATAAAATAGGTAAAACGTAATTAGAGAACATCATTTAATGTTAAGAAGAATGCATGTAAATTATTTCTATTCCAAAGTTCCAACTTCAAGCAATATTTACGCCTGTTTATACAATCTCAAAGATTAATTAATACAAGCCTGTGACACCTTATTGACTAAATCCAGTCGCAGGAACTGCATAAAAACGGTAATGAAAAGAAATAAATTGTAAAAAACAAAAAAATAATTTCAATAAGTCCAGTAGAGAATTTACCGTTTTGTAAGCCATGCCATAGTTGGTCGTGCTCTTTTTTTTGCATTGTACTAATAACTTGACCTCTGTGTTTGAGCGCATCAGCTTCCTTTACCGTTGACATAAAATGCGCTTCGACTACATCCCTAAAATTAATAATTTTCCATGAATTATAATTTAGCTCCACTTCATAAAATGTTAAGGATAAATATCTAGTTTTATTTTGGAGGTTGCAGCACGAAATAAATGGCGAATACTTACCGACTGCCGCAATGCAAAAGCACATTTTCAGGAAATTTTTCAAAGTGAACCGTAACATTCCATGGTAACTGCGTATCATAGGCGTATAAATCAAATAGAAGCCCAATCGGATAGTGCCTATAGGCATAATCAAATGAATAGAAGTCATAATATCATTCAAAATTGAGGAAATACTAAAGTTCACCATTTCAATGGAGTGCCATTATAATCCAACCACATATCCATTTTTTGGCGGTCAGTGTCAACATGTTTCACAAAATGTTTTCGCACCTATAAAAAATTTGAACAATGAACTATGTTCACAGATATGACTGATAAGTTTCATAAGATATCATAAATAACACCTTACCTTGTCCCATACTAACGGAAAGTAACTCAGTCGTGGTACCATCAAGTAATATGCTTCAGGTGTTTGAAGACCACAAACTTCTTCATCATTTAATACAAAACAAACTGGTAACTTTCCTTCCCAAATATCACGTAGTACCTCTCTTTCGGTAGCCATGAAGACTTAAGCTCAAGTAGTACTTCAAAGATTTTTTCGACGGGTATACTTTTTATAAGTGAATTTGATTCCGTTATTAAAATACATATACAGCATAATTTAATGCCGGAATAAAATTATAAACGAAATCAAAAAATAAAAATAAACAATACGAAACTAATTAACTAACACACCAAACCATGTACTAGAGCCCACTGAAATGCACAGAAACATGATCAAACTTTGGCAGAAATAAGATGGACAGATCAATAATATGAGATGCTATATTTTTACCCAATCAACCCTAAATTATTAATGTGATAACACTTTTCCTTTCGCTTTAGGAGTTTTATAATTTATATAATTGAATTTTGTTTTCATAAATTTTATATAAGTTTATTAAAATATGATGTGAGGTATGCAGAACGAGGATCGAAAGAACTCGAGACTTTTGACTTTTAAGACGTTTATTTCGCAACTAAAATATATTTGACAAATGAAAAAGTAAATGGTGAAGCAACAGCGATATGCGATCAAGAGTAGTAGGGGAAACACTTCGTGACTAGACTGTACATGTGACATATATATATAGAATGATACGATGATGATGATGAAGAATGAGATGAGGTGGGATTTCGTATCAACACCCCCCTGAAATTTTACCGAATAATTTCTTCATCATGTTCCCCGAAAATGAATTATTAATTATTATTAAAAAAAATATTAAATACAAAAAAAATACAAGTACAAAAAGAATATATGCATAATATAAAAAAAATTACGAAAAAAATATTGACATTGTATGTTTATTATTGATGGTAACTTTAGTTTCTAAAAAAAATTTATTGCGCTGTGCTTCAAAATAAAATTGGTAAAAACAAATTAGCATAAAATAAATAAATAAATGTATATAAGAATATGGTAACATGCATGCAATAATGAACACTATCGTGTACGTAAATATTATATGGTATATGTGATGTAAATTAAAAAAAATAAAAATATATGAAAAATTAAAAAATGGTAACATGCATAATTATTAAAATATTTTGAGTAATATATAAGTTTTTCGCTCGTATAATTCGAGTCAAAAAAAAATTCGAGTAAAATATTCACGAACATATATACGAATAAATAAAAATAAAAGAAGGCGAGAGAAAAAATATGATAAAAGGTTTTTCCATTTGTAAGGTTCAATGAATTAGAACGTACGTTGCGTATTTTATCTTAAAAATAAACATGAAAAAGATTGTAGAATAATATTCGTTGCATCGTATACTATCTTTCGTACGTTGTATTGTATTTGAAGTGGCGTTTAATATTTTCTCAGATAAGGCAACGTTTTCGATTTATCTTAATTTGCGGTCATGTAATGGGTTTTTATCTCTATTGTGTTTATTGTCGGAGATTTTTCTTTCATAAAAATTTGTGTGGGAATATTACGTGTATTTCTCTCACGCTTGTTGGAAATTGTATAGGGTTTTTATTATACGATTTGTAGGGTTTTTACTTGCTCGATTTTCCTAATTTTTTCTTTGTTACAATATTCTAGATGTCGAGCATTTATCTGTTACAGGTATTTTCTGGTAAATGGTCTTATTAAGTATATTTTTGACAATGATTGAAGGTTAATTTTTCAGCAAATATTTTCGTGTTATGACTTATTTTTGAACGTTTTACGACTTGTACTTAGAATAGGACGAAATTCTTTTTGGACATATTCTGACTTTGACATGAATTAATTATTATATTATGTGTATATGTTGGTTTCGTTCAAAATTTTCACAATTATATTCTCGAATTTTGACCGATCCAGCGATTTTGTTAATATATCTGCTAATTGATTTTCGGAGGTAACTGTTCTAAAAAATATTATTTTTTCTTCAATAGCTTCTAAAATGGAGTAACACTTGATCATAAGGGCTCGTGATTTTTTCTGACTTCCCCCGGAACATATTTTTTGCGTTGAGATATTGTCTTCCATAATATCGACCATTAATTTTTCTCCAAAAATTTCGAAATTTAAATATTGTATCACTTTTATAGTATCAAGGGTGTCAAAAACTGCAATTATTTCAGCCGCGGTACTTGATGAGGCGTGAATAGTCTGTTTACAGCAATTCCACTCCACCAAGTCTCCATAGGCGAATAGCATAAATCCAGTTATTGACTTCCCTTTATCCAGATTGTGTAATTCTATATTTTTGTCGTCAACTTGGGGTGCGTAAGATGCATCAATGTATGCCTGTATTCCATCCCCCTTTGATGTAAATTTTAGATTATAATTTTTGGTTGTGTTGACGTATCTGAATATCCTTTTTACGTAATTTTTTAAAGTATCATTTGAACTGTTCTGAAAATGGGAAAAGAAATTTACTGGGAATAATATGTCCGGTCTTGTAAGTCTTGCCAAATAAAGTAGTCCCCCTATCATGGATCTATACTCCGTGTCATCTCTTCCATTTTGTATTTTGTCAATTTTTAACCCAGTTTCCATGGGTGTATTTGTATTTTTGAGTTCAGAGATTCCAAATTTTTTGATCATTTTTTCTATGTGTTTGTATTGCGAAATTGTTATTGTGTTATTTTCAATGTCTCTCATTATTTCCAGACCTACAAAAAATTTTGGATTATTTGTTATCTTAATGGTAAAATCTTTTTGCAATTCTTCATTTATTCTCGTAATGGCCGATTGTGAATTTGATGCTATTAATATATCGTCTACATAACTTAAGAAATATGTTTTTTCTTCCTTATTTTTCATTATGTAGAAGCATCTGTCGCTTTTGGTTTTTTCAAATCCCATTTCTTTTACTTTAATGTCCAATAAGTCATACCACGATTTGCTAGAAGTTTTTAGGCCGTAAATTGATTTCTGAAGTTCTAATACTTGATTTTTATTTATATTAATTCCTTCTGGCCTTTTAACAAAAATTGGTTTTATAATGGGTGAATTTAGGTAGGCAGTTTTTACGTCGTATTGTATCATTATTAATTTTTCTTTATTTACGATTGATAATAATAGCCTTATTGTTCCTATGGATGCTACAGGTCCATGTGTTTCTGCAATGCCATATTCTGTCCGATCCTTAAAGCCACGTGCCACAAGTCTGGCTTTAGGTTTTGGGTTCCCGAATTCGTCAAATTTTATCGTAAATATCCACCTTGTATCTATTAATTTTTGGCGATCATAATCTACCACTTTCCATACTTTCAAATCATCGAGAGAACCAAATTCGTCATTAATGGCCTTTATCCATTCTTCTCTAAAAGGGTTAGTTTCAATTTCCGAGAATGATTTTGGTATATTATCTTCTATGTAGGCCTTATTGTATTTCATTCTGACATTCATAACTACAGGATTTATTATTCCTAAATCATACTCATAGTCTGCCGATTTTATTGTAAGAGGTTTTTTATTAATTAAGAGTGATTTTATATTTTGGGTTTCATCTACTTTAACGTCGCATGATATATGTGATTTTGAATTATATGGATCTCCCAGACAATACCCTGTGTTCGTGTAGCCCATTAATATGTTTTTTTCAGCCCTATGCGCCAATTTTGGGTCGATTTTATCTTTTGATTTGGATTTCGCTTTTGTGGCATTTTGTTTCCTTACCTCCATGGGTATATGTCTGTATGTTAGTGCACCGAATACTTTTAGATTTTTTAGATTTGGTTTTCTTCCGTAAAATAATTCATATGGTGTTTTGTATCCTTCATTCGCTTTAGTTGGGGATCTATTGATTAAATAAGCTGCTGTTACTACAGCATAAGACCAGTATTTTATATCGAGAGAAGCATCAATTAACATGGCCCTTACTCTCCTCATTAATGTTTGATTTTGCCTTTCGGCAACACCATTCAATTCAGGAGAATATGGAACCACATAATCCATTGTTATGCCTATTTCTCTACAATAATTTATTATTTTTGTATCGGTATACTCTTTTGCGTTATCGCACCTTATTGTCCCTATGGGGTGTTCCGGAAATTTGTTTTTCATAGACATTATGATATTTTTAAATTCGTTTGTTACCTGATTTTTATTGGTTATGGGCATGACAAATGTATATTTCGAAAAATGGTCTATGAAGGTTAGAATATATTTTTGATTAGCCACAGAGGGCGTGAATGGACCCATGATATCCGACGATGTTAATTCCAATTTTCGGGTTGGTTTAGTTCTTATTCCTGTATGTCCCAGTTTCAAATTATTGGCTATACAACATATTTGACAGTTAACGAAATCTTCATCTCTAAAATTAATGTTTTCGGGTATTCCTATTGCTAAATTTTTTAATTTCTGTAAATATCTGGCATTTAAATGTCCCAATCTCCTGTGCATTATTAATTTTTTATTTATATTATTATTATTTTTAGGTTCATCTATTTCATTTTTTTCATTGGGTTCATTTTTAATTTCAGTTTCGTCACCCCCCTGAGATTGTTGGGTATTTTCGTTTTCCTCAATAATTTCCATTTCAACTGTGAAATCATCCCATTCATCATTGGTATCTTGGGTGACTGGGGCACATATTATATTTTTTATTTTTTTATCCATATAATCCTCTTTATCTTTTTTTTTTTTTATATCATTAGTTTCGACGTTATAGTATATGTAAAATATACCCTCTTCTTTTTTGGCGGTTATTATGATTTCCGCTGTTTCAATAAAATAAATGTTTGCAATTTCCTTTTGTTGGTCGATGTTAATTATACCTGTATTTGTTATTTTTATGGCCGAGATAATATCCAAATTTAAATCCGGCACATAATGAACGTCGTTTAGTTCTATCAATGATTGAATTTTTTTGGAATTTTCGATTTTTATGATCATTCTACCTGTATGTGTAGCATATAAAAAAGTATTTCTACCCGCACATTGTAATTTAATAGGGGTTATGAATTTTTTTACATCCATTAATTTACTAAGATCGGATGTTAAGTGGACTTCTGCGGCTCCATCAAGTATTGCTCTGTTATTTAATGTTTCGTAATTTTCATCTAAATTTTGTTTATTTTCTTTAGTTAATTCATTCAATAACCAATCTCCATTACTATAAAATTTTTTTACCATACAGGACATTTTCACCTGTTGGTCCGAATTCTCCTTTTTACTATTATTGGATGAATTTGGATTTGTTTTTGGTGGATAATTCCCCTGACTATTATTTGTATTATCATTATTATTCGTTTGGGAATTATTATTCACGCAGTTCTGTGCTATATGGCCAAATTGCCCACACCTATAACATTTAGGGTTGTTTTGGTTATTATTTCTACCACTGCCTCTATAATTATTTCCTCTATAATTGGGATTGCCTCTATAACCATTTCCCCTGTAGTTACCATTACCATTATTACCATTATTATTTGTATTACCATTATTTTGGTTTTGTTCCGTCGAATTACCATTATTATTACCATTTTGACCATTATTATTGAAACCATTTCTATTCCCATTTCTATAATTATTTCCTCTATAATTATTATTTTGGTTTCTATAATTATTTCTACCTCGATAATTACTATTAAATCTTCCTCTATAATTATACCTATTGTTACCATTATTATTATTATTGTTCCGATATGTATTATTATTTTGGTTATTACCATTATTATTTTGTTTCTTTAACGTTTGGTCCCTGTATTTTTGGTCTGAGTCCTCTCTCAATATCCTTTTGAAATTATCTAAATTCTTTTCGTTTAGGGGTAGACTTTCATATTGTATTTTTGCGATTTGTTGTTCGTAACATAATGCCAATTGTAAATTTTCTAGTTCTTCGGCTTCTGTAACCTCCTTCCCACTGTCTCTCACATCTGTTACGAGTTCATCCCATTTTTTCAAAAAACCCTTCATATTGCCACCTGGCTGAAACCTAAATTCCAACCATTTTGCTTTTGCCATGTTGGCTGTAACAGAAGTTTTAGTCCCATAAATATTATCCAATTTCTTAAGCATTAGAATTGCAGTATTGCAATCTCGTATTTGTTTTGTTATGTCGTTGGATACTCTTTCTAACACAAACGCTTTGGCGTTGTCCTGCATTTTACAGTAGTTGATCATATTTTTGTCTGGCCGAAAATTTAAATCATCAATATTATTTATATACGGTTGTAAAAATTCATGTTCCCCAAAGATGTCGTAATATCCCGCACCTCGGATGGCAGATATAATCATTCTGCGCCAATCTAAATAGTATTTTCCATTAAAAACTTTTCCGAGTGGGGCTTGGATGGGTTTAATTTCGTTCGGGGATGCCATTTCTTCTTCTATTTTATAAAAACCTAACAAATTATTTTCTTTATTGCAAACAGGTGTGTATTTTTTATTTTCGATTAATTCTTTTTCTAATTTTTTTATCAAACTTTTTTCTTCACGATTTTCTTTTTTATCCAGTTTTCTAAATTTATTCAATTAAAGAATCTGTTCATAAATTTTTCTTTCGATTTAGCAGAACTGTAAATTCTGTTCGAAAAATAATTTACTGAAGATTCTGAAATCACAATATATTTTAGAGTACTGATTTCCTCTATTCTACCCGATATGTCTATTACAAAAGATTCCAATATTATTTCACCTGTATAGTATTTTACGTGTGGTAAATTGTAAATTTCAATTTTCAGATCAACTACTTTCTCTCCTTCAAACTTTTTTACTAATTCTTCTAAGTCTTCCTTTTTAATATTGTATTCTCCAATTTTACACTCAGACACGTTTATAATTTGGGACATATGATTTTTAACTATATTTACTTATTTTTGCCTCACTTCAAATACAATTACGAAATACGAAAAATAATTAATTTCATCAAATATTACCTTTACAATGATTTTTACTTTTCAATTTCTGCTGCGCTGATGAATGATTTACGTTTTTTCTGCTGTTGACCTCTGTACTTCCTGCCTAAATTTTTTGTTGTGGGTTGTCCGAAAAAGTTGGGTCTTCGATGATGGATCTCCGATGAGTCCTCGATGACGGGAGCAGGTTTCCTTCGGTTGTTCTCACGATCTCTTTGGCGGTCCCTCTGGATTTGGCGTTCGATGACTTCCAGTATTGGCCGTTATTTGAGTCTGGAACTTCAGCTATTCTTCAAATTTAAATTTTGATTTTTTCAAAATAAATTAAAATTCGAGTTACTTTCTCGAAAAACACGATAACTTTTCGTGTATTACTTAACAAAAAACATAAAAAATTTTACGCACGGCAGCAAATTGAATTTCAAAAAAAATAATTAGTTCATCAACTTAAATTTTATAAGTCTCTCCTCAAAGTTCTACCGTAGCGATGGCTACCATGATGTGAGGTATGCAGAACGAGGATCGAAAGAACTCGAGACTTTTGACTTTTAAGACGTTTATTTCGCAACTAAAATATATTTTACAAATGAAAAAGTAAATGGTGAAGCAACAGCGATATGCGATCGAAAGTAGTAGGGGAAACACTTCGTGACTAGACTGTACATGTGACATATATATATAGAATGATACGATGATGATGATGAAGAATGAGATGAGGTGGGATTTCGTATCAACAAAATAATAAACCAATAATTCGCCCAGCTATCACGGCTTCACGACAACACGCAAAACTTTGCAGATCTAAAAAACGCCTTCGAGGATATAACATATGATGGAGACGACACGGAACAGTTTTAACATGGGGTTGAGTGTCCAGACTATAGATGCCGCGTGCTGGCGCACGGAATACCCCAGACTGAACACAGCAATCAATCAGAATAGAAAATCAATGTAAAAGTGAAGTACTTTGTACTTCAGTGTTTATAAACAAAATAATGCACGTTGCGAGATTTTCCTCCAATCAGATATTTAAATGGAAGTGCAAGTGTTTGTAGAAGCTTTCTATAGGTAAAACTGCCCATCTGTGGTTTCCATCATAATTATATATATCCTGAAGAAAAACACATAGAAATTGGAAACATATGTGAAAATCATCAAGATAAAAGGTTAAAGACAGAGACTAGCTATCTTTCATTTGCCAAAAATATTGACCCCGAGTTAGCAGCACCGAGGGAAGCTATTCCTCCATCTACTTTCAGGTGAATTTTGCTTTTCAATGGGGGATTTTCATTTGAAGATCGACTGCAGCGTTTGCGGTCATGAACATAACTATGTGCCCAAACAAATGAAGAATTCTTGATAAAGTATAATATATTTTTGCGAAGCCCACTGTGTTAGAAATACGTTTTTTGTGAAAAATTACTGGAAGAAGAAAAATAGGGAAAATCATTTGCCGCAACAAAAAAGATATGCTGGATGAATCAATTTTTGACGCACCTTAGATACCTGGTAGTGGTTATTGCCTTCTGAAATACGAATGGATAAGTCCTGAGTAAATCGAATGAAAACTTTTTTAATGAAAAAAATACTAAAGCAAATGAACTTATGCAAACCGGAGATAAAGTGTGGGTAAAAATTCAAATTGCCTAGATGTTCGAAGTATCCTTCACTACAACACAATAACTTGGTCAATCATGAAACGATGCCTGCACATTGTGCTGTTGAGTGACTATGAGTTATGTTTTGCACAAAAAACTGAATCTCTGTTCTCAGTTCCTCACAGTGACAAGATCAGCAAAAGGATCTAGTTGACTGTAAATTGAAGATGTAATGTGACCTCAGGGAACAAAGTCACATCCTAATTTCCAATCAGCAATTACTTTTCTAAGAAACAAATTCCTTAAGACAGAATGTCATGAATTTTTTGTTGGATGGAAAGTATGGAAAAAGCATCCATCATATCGGTCCAAATTTCACATCATCAAATTTTCTTGTTGCGTTGAGTAACGACAAACTGTTTCATTTCTATGAAAAAAGTTTGATTCAATTTTAGACACATCAAAGGTAATTCTTGCAAGGTGCGTCGAAAATTTTATCACCCTGTACCTACATGAAGTTCAAATTCATCATTTTAAAACTGTACAAAAATCTCGATCAGTGTGCCCAAGATATTTTCGGGGTGAGACTTTGCTCTCTTATTTAGAAAAAAACAAAAAATAAAAAAACAAAAATTATTGAGGTGAGGATTAGTTACTTTACACAGAAAAGATAAGTACGGACTTCCATTTTGAAATATGTTTATTAACGACGTTAGTACAACGACTGACGAGCGGAGAACATTCTACATCGAGCAGTGGCGGGAAGAATATTATATTGGTGATCAGTGTCGCCACATGTAAAACGAGTAAATGTAAAAGTATGTTACATACAGTGTTAGTCAATGTGATGTCCCGTGTTGGTGAGGTAGTGAGGGAATCGTATCCCAACAAAAATACCATGAAACAAAAATCAATTTGATCAATATTAGATCTTGGTTTTTCCTCTACCTGAGGGAAATAATGAAATATTTCTTCAAAAGTGGTATTCCACATAATTATGTATGACATTCTTTAGTAAAATGAACTTTGAAATGTGTCCGTCCTGTTTAATTAAAATGCTAGACATTATTCTTTCACATAGCATTTTACGTTTTACAGATGTATAAATGACTGAAAATTCATCATTAAGAGATTTATTTCCAGTTTTCAGGACGAAACCATTCTTCTTCCAACCTTTGTGTGTAACATTAGTTTTGTTTTACTTTCCAAGCTCACCAATGAGTTCTACTCCAATCTTGGGCGATAAACGCCCCAATTGCAGAGCAGAAATAACTAATGTAGTGGAATGGCTTTTCTCGGCATCCACAAGATGTCATTTGTTTCATACAAATAAAACAAAACTATATGCCCTTACTGGATCATAACTTGTAAACCATAATAGAAAGATATCCAACTTTTGCAGTAACCATAGCTCTAAGAGTCGTAGAAATTTCCAAGTATCAAGCCAATAATCAGTAATACCTGATGTTCTCTTAGATTCTTCAAGAAACACCAACAATGTGGATACTAAGAAATATTAACATAACATTAAAAAAGACATTTTTATTACTGCTATAAATGACATTACAACAATTACTAGTGTTGTTCCGGTGGTATCGATCTGATGATATCAGAATCCCCAGGATCGGTCACGGACAGCGTGCTTACACGGAAACATTTACCGCAGGCAGTTCCCAGTTCGATGTTATTGCCATAATAATGATGAACGACGGTTTTGGCTAACATCGCGTAATATTCAATTTCCGATTTCCTGTTGAGAATAAGACAATTAGTCGTCGAAATATAACACCAATTCTTTACAATCAGCAGCGCTCGACGATGATCTTCAGCTTAAATCGTGAGAGACTACTCCATAGCTTTCCAACAGGAAAAGTCTATTTCTCAGTCTCACCTTAACGAAGGCGTGTTACTGGTGAAGATTACTAATTTTTATTTTCCTTGTTGCAATGTTTTCAGCGTTTGTTTGAATTCGAGAACACATTTACCCGACTTAATTACCAGCTGTAGTCGGGTGTTGATGCTTTCCATCGCTTTTTTCTACAAAAATCAACATTATTATTCGATTGACATATGATGGAATAAGGCACAAGCAATGACAAATGTAAAACAAATACTCAAGTAACATAAATGGTTTGACTCACTGATTTCTTTTGAATTGCCATTGTAGAAGATAGAAAGGTGATACGTTCGTGATAAAAATTTGGAACTAAACGGTTTCTAAAGAGGAAAATGAAAAATTAATCCAACTTAAATGAATAATGACAACACAAGGAAGTGTGAATATATCACATCCCTAAATACTTACATGATACCTGGAGCCGATTCTACAAAATAATAATATATGCTGTCTTTGTTAAAAAATTGTGGCAGGATAGTAGAGGGAAATGTTCCCCATTTAGTGGACGTCTGGACTAAGACAGGAACATTAACTTTAGGCTGGGTAGCAGAAAACCATTGCCCTTTGTCCACCCCAATGTCAATTTCATTTTCTCTGCCAGCATCAATACAATTTTGGCACCTCTGAAAGCATAATAACAAAATTAAGTGACATATTAGCTTCTTATCAATATGTTATGTTCCTCATTTGTAACACCAAATACAAGACAATTTATAACTGTTTTAAATGGTGTAGATGTTTCGTATATGTAAATAACTATTGCACTTGTAAGTTATTAGAAATTCTCCTGTCATAATTACGTTTCATTTGATTGAACTTACCTGTCAACGAGTGTTTTTTTTTATTTAGTTGTTGGAAGTTTTCGGCATTGTAACCAACGCTTTAATTGTGTTGTTCTACACTCCACCTGCACTCGACCACTAACTGTTAGCGCTACTACTTTCGACAACGTAAACTAACACTTTCAGGTTGTGCGAACAAACACGACTTTTTTCGTCCGTTCACCCGAGAACGCTGAAACTCGTTTCCCACTCAAACTGTAATCTCGTAATGTAGGGAGATCGTTCATCTTCCTCAAACTTATAATTTGTATCTTTGATCATTGCATTAAAGTATCTCTAACTAACTTATTCCTTTCTTTGGATTTCAACCTCACTTCAAATTGTAACACTGAGTGCTTTTCAATGTTGCTATACATAAATTTTGCCCCTGGAATGTCTTCCTGTTTTAATGACGACATATTTTTACAGTTCAAATAAAATAATTTAAAGAATAAAATGAAAGAAACATTGACAGTTTTCCGTACAACATTTGTAAATTTTTCCGTGTGTTTGGGCACATAGTTCATTATTTGTCCACGCGCTAGTGAGCTGTGACGTCAAAAGTAAAATCCCCCATTGATGCATTTACATTAAAAGAGTGAAATAGCACCTCTTAATATTGACCTATGCCAACACTGCATGGTAAATGAAACTGTGAGTAGTGAAGAAAGAAACAAATTTACTTGAACAACATTTAATGGACGATTAAACAGTTGATGTTGTGGGGAAAGGAGTGACAACTTCCCCACTATGGCTAACAGTGTGTGTAGGAATAAGATTATGAAAGGTACATATTAAGAGTTCAGTGTTGCCAGGTAGTGTACGAGATATGTGAGAGTTACATGGACTCTGTCCAATACCCCCCTGAACTCTTATTGATCGAGTACAATAAAAAATTTATTTATATATGTAAAAAATGATAAAATAAAAATAATAAAAATAAAATGAGAAAAAAAAGTAAATATATAAAAGGAACATTTGTTTTAATAACAAGGTAACATGAATTGACAATTTTATAAATGGTAACTAAGATTTATGATTTCGAATGTATTTACATATTTATGAAAAATGGTAGTATTATTTATGAAAAAGTCATATTTTGGTAAGTACAATTCAATCTTTTAAATTAATTATTATATTATTTATATAAATTAAAGGTTCAAGAATGTCAGTTATCTGATGGTATAGATGTAACTTTTTAGTATTTATAAAGTTGTATATAAGTATGAATTGTGAATTAATTTTATTTTTATAGAGATTGTATTTATTATGATATTATTAAGAAATAGAAAATATATTTGAGGTTTCGAGAATTTATTCAACTAAATATTGAAACTTTGATTTTTCGAGAGCCTTTGTTAATAATTCTGCTAATTGATTCTGTGAGTTTACAGTTTTAAATTCTATAGTTTTATTTTCAAATTCTTCTAGAATTTTATAGCATTTGATCATGAGTGCTCTAGCATGTTTCTAAGTACCACCTGAACAAATTTTTTGTGTAGATATATAATCTTCATTTATTTGAATGGTTATTATTTGTTGGTATATTTCTTTCATTAATAACCAAATTATTTTTAGATCATCTAAAGAATCATAAATAGTTATAATTTTGGCAGCCGTTGAGGAGCTTGCCATAATTGATTGTCTATGGACAGATCAGTTTTTGAGATCACCATTACAGAATACAAGATATCCAGATACAGATTTCCCCTTAGAAAGATTATTTGGATCTAAGATTTTGTCATTGACATCAGGTGCGTATGATGCATCCACAGATGCTTCTATATGTTCTCCTAAAGATTTATATGTTAGATAATAGTGTTGAGTATTATTAATATATTTAAAAATACTTTTTACATAATTTTTGGTTTGTATTGTTGGATATGGTTGAAATTTTGATAGGTAGTTTACTGCAAATGCTATATCAGGTCATGTTAATGTGGGGAGATATAGTAAAGCTCCTATCATTGCTCTATATTCTGTGACATTAGTTAAATTTTCTTTATTATAAGTATTTATTCTTAAATTTGTTTCCATGGGTATAGTGGAATATTTGGCTTCACTAAGACCAAATTTATTTAAAATTTTATTAATATACATATTTTGGGATAATTTAATTAATCTGTTATGTTTATCTCTTTTAATTTCAAAACCTACAAAGAAATTTGGTTCATTTATTATTTTCATTGTGAAATATTGTTAAAATTTTTTGTTAATTTCATCAATTATGTTAATATCCTTTGTAATGAGAAGTATATCATCTACATATGTTAATAGAAATGTTTTATTGTTATTATTGTCTTGACAAATATATAGGCAAGGATCAATTCTAGATCTATTAAAGTCCATTTGTAATATTTTACTATCTAATAACTTATACCAAGATTTTGATGCTATTTTCAAACCATACATAGCTTCTTTAAATTTTAATATTTAATTAGAGTCTATATTCATGCCTAAAGGTGATTTTAAATATAATGGAAAGTCTATCGGGGAATTTAAATAAGCTGTTTTAACATCATATTGTGTAATATTTAAACAAATTTGTTCGGTATTGAGAATATCCATCTAATAAGTCAGACCAGTGCATCAGGTGCAAAGGTTTCCTCTAATTTATATTCGGTTCTATCCTTAAATCCGCAAGTTACTAATCTCGCCTTTGGTCTATGATGGCCTTTCTCACCAGGTTTAGTTACAAATACCCATCTAGTAACTATTAAATTTGATTGCTTTTCATAAAGTACTTCTTCCCAAACATCCATTTCTTTTAAAGATTTTAATTTGTTCTGTATAGCAATTTTCCATTCATTTTTGAAAGGATTATTTTCTACATCGTGAATAGTTTTAGGGATACAGTCTTCTATATATATATATATTATCATAATATTTTTCTATATTGCAAACTATAGGTGGAATAATATTTAAATCCTTAATGTATTCTGAAGGTTTTATAATTAAATTATCGAAATCTTTAAGGTTGTAACAGCCAAAAGAGGTTTTAACATATCTAATTAGAACCACTTTTAGTATCACAACATACCAAGGAATAATCTTAAAATATTCCTTGATAATTGAAAATATTGAATTTAGTTGTCCACAGACTATTGTAGACCTTAATTTTGTTTGAGACTCAATATAAAAACACAATTAATATTTCAAATACTTTACTATGAATTTAAACAATTAACACATAAGATTGGGATAAGTAAGTACACGTAATATTTTAGAACATAAAAGAACCAATTGAATTAACTGAGAATTAACTGAGAATTAACTGAGCATCGAATGTATCATTGGCAGGGTTTATATACCTGCTCAGGGTACATGGTGTACATGACTGAATGTGGTGAATAGACTAAGTAAAGTAGAGATTGTTACAATAGGGATTTGCTGATTCGCAATAATATAGAGGGACAGGTATTTCTTGATCGCTACTGGTGACAATGGGATTTCACTGTTTGTGACATTTCAGATGGGTAAATTGTATATTGTTTATAAAAAATAGAATGGGGTGTTTTGGTTACCATCGGGTACCTGTAGTTTTGGTATTTGAAACTGTGTTAACAAATATTGTTCGTCATAATTAAAAATAGATAAAAATATACGTTACACAATTCTCCAGGGGGAACAAAAAAAAGGGAAAAAAAATTTTACAAAGTCTATCCACCAAATAAAATTTTTTTAAATTCTAAGCATGGATAAAATTTATGACATAAAATGCGATTACAAGTATTTTATAATGAGGTTTTCTTAATTATACTTAAATTTAGTACATTGTATTTTTTTTTTTGCATAAAATTTTTAGTGTTGTACTTTTTGTTAGGTTAATAGTATTTGGGCTTATTTTTAAATATATAATGATCATGATTAACATTATAGATAGTATAGATAGCCATAGTAACATTATCTCATTGATAAAAGTAAGATATTCATTAAAATTTTGATCAGGAATTTGAAGTTTGATGGATTTGATTTTGTTCTCTAGATCGTTCACAGGGACGGTATGAGGAACAAAATCTTTCCATTTTGGATTATAGACTTTATTTGTAGCAAGGTCTATTGCAAAGACAAATGCTTCTGTGAATTCAGAGAAGTAGGTCCACAGAAGGGGTAGGTGATTTTCAATTTTGATTGTCTCTTCGATAGATTCGGAGAGGCAAGGTATTTCATTAGGAATAATTATAGTATTTTTATTATTTTCATCAATATCTTCAATTTGAATATGGCAAGATACATCAAGAATGAATGTGCCTGGGGAATTATTATTAATTTTTAATTTTTCAGATTTTTTTAGTAATTGAATTAGTTGCTACGAGGGAATTAAAATTAACAATGGCAAATTTAGTATGTCCAATTGGGTGGACTAACATTTGATTATTATTATTGATACATTTGAATGAACAGGATTGTAATAAATTTCTATTTAAATCTTGAAAAAAGAGGTTTTTAGCACACGAGGATAGTTTATCACTTCCTCGATTAGATGGGAGAAAGCATAGTGGTTTATCAAAGTTACAGTAATGGAGATTCGTTCCACTAATGTATCGTACAGAATTAGATCTGGTTTCATGTATTATTAATGAAGATTCTTAATCCCAACTACACAATTCATTAGAGTGACTTTTGAATGTAAGTGGAATAAAATCAAAAATCTCATATTTTGCATCTAAAGGTTTAAGGGGAATTTTATTTCTAATTTGAGCATATTTTTGAAGAAATTGCAGTTAACCAATTCTGTGTGATAGTAATTTTGAATGTCTTTTAAAGGGATAGCTAAATCAAGATTCAATTTTTTTGTTTTTTCGAAGTAACATCATTTTCAAGAATTTCTTTTGGGATTATTGAGGAGGGAATCATATGGGATTTACAAGATGTAAGGATATTTGATAGTCTAAATGTATTAGCCAGATAACTATCATAAAATCCCTGAATATAATTTAGAGAGATTAGTAATTCATGCTCTTCAAGAGAGTTTTCAACAAACAAATTTGTATGGGAGATAAATTTATTCATGAATTTATTAGTATGATCAATAAAACTTTGTAAATTAGTAGAAGTATTTACAAACGATGTGTGTTCGGTGAGGAGTTGATTTTTTACTATATCATACTCTTCTTTTAAAGACATCTCATTAGCCAGAAAATTACGTCCGTCTCTAAAATTTAGAACTTGACAACAAAATTGTAGCGTATCTCAAAAGAACAATCTGCTTCGAATAGACGATGGGGTTGAGTAAAATTCTTGAATCATAGCGATGTTTTGTTCTTTCAGATTTCTAATTGCATTTTTTAGTCATTTTGCCATTTCTACATAATTACAATTTTTCCACGTTGTTTCGTTACATAACATATGTTTAAAGTTTGTAGCAAGTAAATTATCTGCTGATTCATGCAGGTCTAACTTAATAGAGTAAATGATCGGGGCTGATTCAGAATATACAAAAATGTTGTTCATTTCTTGAAAATAAGCGCCAGTTGACGCCGTTGTAATCCTTTATGGGTCAGACGATATTCTTTGCGCAATAATTTCTGTAATTATTATCGTAATGATATAGATTTTTAGGTGCGTATATATTTTCTGCAACAGAGAAAAGCAAAGAAAAATGCAACGTCTCAGTAATTTACTACTGAATTGTTTATAATCCTTAATTTTATGGAATTTACGATTATATTTTTTATTACTTATTAATATATATTTTTTTATTTCGCTCTGTCGGTGCCGTACATGAATGACCGTGTTTTTGTGTCGAGCGGTGTTGTTGAAGCTAATGAGACCTAGTTCCTGGGGAAGAGGTTGTCTCAAAGCTTCAATTGTTTCAGGCCTGTCCGTGCAAGGCCAGACTTTTTTATTCGCTCCATCGGTTTTTTTTGTTATTTTATTGGGCGTATAGTTCGTCGGATAGATGAGAATTTTTAAATAATTTTGAAAGACATTGTATCCCCAGCAAAGTCATCAAAGAGGAGCTTGGCTATTAGGGCCACAGTGTAAGATACATGTGTTGTCTGGAGTCCGAGGACTTTGTTCAAACCTTACTGTTCTAGTTACAGGTATATTATCCCCATACGATGATGGTAGAGTTTGGGCAAAAGAGGATACAGATGGAATTCCGCGGGAACATTGACATTTGTGGCCTCATATGTATGGGCGTACTTTCCAGTTTCACAATAGGTTTGCTGTGCATATCGCAACATAGCAACGAGACCATGACCATGGAGTACATCCACGTGGATCGATACTTTATGCAGAGCCTATTAATGAGTACTAACAAGGTTGAGTTAGTGCGCTTTTTGAATAAGCACTGTAAGCCCTGGTTGAGTTTGTCGGTGTCATTAGTAGGTTTTCATTTCATTTGCCACTACAATGCCACAAAGCGAGGCTGCGCCATGTCCACTCGGGCCAGCTGGATGGTCACCGATTCTCCCATGTATTTGTTCCTCTGGGACACGCCCTCTGTGGAGGAGAGCCTGTCCACATCGGATCAGGGATTGTCAGAAGAGCATGAACACAGTGGGTTGTCAATGTCCACCTAAGCCATCAGCGGAAGAAGCGGGGACCAGCTTGCAGATTTCCTTAGCAATTATACAGATACTTGGGCTGTAGGTGAGTTTATTTTTGAGTTTAATAGAATTTTAATTTAGTTAATAATAACAGTGTTTTTTCCAAAAAGTGATATTGATAATGGGTTGGGAATCTTAAAAATAAATGTTTAAAAATAGGGCTGAGTACAGGTAATATACTTTATATGTACTCATACGTGTTTGTTACGAGGGCAACCCCTCGGTTTAGACAAGATTTGGGTTGGGATGGGGTTGGGGTTTCAAGATTTTTGTCGGCTTTGTTTTTGTTTTCATTTTTATTTTGACGTAATTTATATAGAATTAATCGACCTATGTGAACCATTTCTTCGTACGTGGTATTATCATCTGTTTTTATGCAAATAACGTAATTTAAATCCGTGACCTTAACAATCTTATGTGGTCCGGTGTATTTCATTTTATTTTTCGCGATGTTTTTCTACTGACGCAGCAAAACAAGGTTGTTAGGTTCAAAGTCAACAATCTTGTGATGTGCGTTATAGTGTTTTGCATTCTTTTCCTATGTTTTTTTTTTTGCAACACTCGGCATTTTTTCTCTTGTTTGAAGAAGGGTTTTGATCTCTTCTTCACGAGTCGTCTTATTATTAATTTTTTCGGGGATTTCCAGTAAACTAACTTCTGGGTTTAAACCATGTAACAAGTAAAATGGTGATTTTTTATTTAAATGATCAATTGGGCTGGTGTTGTAGGCAAAAATAATTTTATTAATGGTATCCAACCATTCTTTTTGGTTTGAATGTTTGTATTTCAAAAGTGATTTTTCAATTACTCCGTTTATTTTTTCGACTAATCCCTGCGATTGTTAGGAATAGTAGGAAGAATATACCAGCGCTATATTATTTTCATTACAAAATTTGCGAATGGCTTCGTTAGCGAAGTGACCTCCGTTATCACATGAAATTTTTGTAGGTGGACTATATGTAAAACAAATAAATTTCAAATACTCAATTACACATTGAACATTTGGATTTCATTACTTTTTGTTCTAATCCAGTTGAAATTCATCAATTTAAAGACCTTGAAAAACAAAAAAGGAGAGAAATGTGGAATATCTTACATCGTGGAAGACAGGGCTGGATTTACAGCTCAAGTGCCCCGGTACAATCAAATTTTTGCACCCCCTCATTTTTCTAATTTTTTATCAGGAGTTTTTACTACATTATTTTCTCCCTGTCATACAGTCATACTTAATGTTACTAAAAAAGAAAAAAAAAAGTTCTTAGTTTATGTTGATGATATTCCCCTTACTTCAGATAATGTAAATATGAGTCGAAAAGTTAAGCAGCTTATCTGCAAAAGTTCAAATGTAATAACCTTGGAGAGATTAACAACTTTTTAGGATTAATAATTTCATGACTGAGGAAGAGGAATTTTGAAAATAAACTAAAAATGGTTAATAGAATTGGTGACCAAACGATTCAATTTATTTAATTGTAAATCTCTGTATTGGCCAATCCCTCCAATTACAGTGCTTAACTGATGGCCTCAATAATAAATTAAATAATGAATACCAGCAACTTATTGGTTACCTAATGTACATAATGCTAGGTTCTCATCCTGATATTTGCTTTTTGATAAGCTTCTTTAGCAAGTTTTGGGGTGCTGCCATTATTGAACATTTCAATCACTTATCTGGTGTCTTAAAGTATTTAAACACCAATGTTGATTTGGAATTAACATATTTTTGTAACGTAAATTCCCTAGCTTTAGAAATATTTTCAGATGCTGATTAAACAAATTATATAGAATCATGCAAATCAATTTCTGGTTATTGGTCTTATGTATTTGGCAACATCGCCTCATCGTCTAGCTGAAAACAGCCAACTGTTGCTCTTTTGAACACAGAAAGTGAGCTAATAGCTTCGTGTGGGGCTACCACTGAGGGTCTATGGATCAAACAATTGTTAGCTGACTTTGATATTCATCCCAATGTGTCCAAAATTTTTGAGGATAACCAGAGAAGTTTGTCCATGGTGAAAATGGCCAAATGGAATACAAAATGAAATAAGCACACAGATACCAAATACCACTTTGTTTGCAACGCTCATAATAATAAATCATTCGTATACAAATATATTAGCACCAATGATCAGTTAGGTGATCTTTTCATAAAGGCTCTCATAGGTACCATTCTGCTCCTCCTGCTCTTGATATATAATTGCATCTCAAACGTAGTTGCCAGTTCGGATACTATATGTTTTTGTAGGCTTTAGAAGTTCCAGAGCTTTTTTCATTGAAAAAAATTTGTTTCAGTCCACAGATTTCTTCTCTTCTGCTCATTTTTCATTATATGTTTCTCATTGTCAGTGTATGGCTCCTGCTTGACCATATCTGTTGATGTTTGTTTCTGTGTCAATCAGTCGCATGCAATGTGACCTAGTTTTTTACACATGAAACATGTCCTCTCATTTGACTGATGACTTGTCAACACATTGCTGTTTTTCCATCTTGCCAATTACAGTGATTTGAGCTAAATATATGTTTACGATCATCAGGTTTATGGCGTATTTTTTGTTTATTCTCGTTGTCACGCTGTCTCCGCTCATGTGTCTCCAATAATTTACGTCTCTAATGGTCATACAATCTGCTTTGGGCTGATTGTAATTTGTATCAGTCCAAAATTGAATCACACGAACTTGGCATAGATGTATGCAGCTGATAGATCTGTTCTTCATTGCTGATCTCAACACCTGCTTCGATGAGCTCTTGATATTTTTGCTCATGCAATTTTACATACTTTTCCAGGTTTCCGCCCATATGGAACCACATTCACTGCCACTGGTCATGTTCTACGACGATTCCAAATTTTGCAGTTGATTTATGGTCAATATCCAGTTTTTCTATCATCTGTTGTTCAGTCACACAAGGACAGATTCTGCGTAAATATGCATCTTCCATGGTTGCAACAATGATTGCTTTCACATGATACTGTTTAATATTATAGGCTTTCTTAAACTTATGAAGCAGACATGTGGGCAAAACTAAAAAACAGCTGGATCTGAATCATGTTTTCATTTCTGAAAAAATAAGCCTAATGCCTTCAGTATCTGAATTTGCAACTCCCTGGACTGATTCATTGGATAATGATAATGAAAAATGCTGTGATACATGAAAACGGTGTCTAATAATTATATTCTTGTGTTTTCATTTCTCGTGGTTTCCAAAAATTAAGATTAGGAAAGATTTTGTTCAAATTTATTACATTTTTGAATGATAGATGGATGTTGAAAGAAGGAATTTTTTTTGCAAGTAGATTTTTGTTTTAACATAATTTTTAATTGTTATCATGATTGTTTAGGACAGTAAAACACGATTTCTGTAACAATGCACGAATTATATCTAGTGTTGTAAATATGCACAAAAACGTAAGAAAAAACACTTTAGTGAAAAAGTTGATATTGAAAAGATTGTCATTAAAGGACGTTTTCAGGTCATAATAATAATAATAATAATAATAATAATAATAATAATAATTTCATTATTATTATTCTTCTGCTTCGAAAACGTAACATCGATACAATCGTTGTTTACATGCCAGAAAGAGTTCTGACAATTATCATTTTGACAGGAACATACAAAATCTACCTGGTGAAAAATTTATTTTTCCATAATTTTCTCAATATCATATACTTCTTTAGGACAGCGAGCCGATAATATTTCACAACTGGTATCAGTAACGAGAATATCGTCTTCTATACGTATTCCAAGGTTCCAAAATTCAGGAGCAACTTCTGAATTTTCTTTCGTATACAATCCTGGACTCAAAACGTTTTAATGTAGTGGATGTTTCTATACTTACAATTAGTACTTCACAATATTCACCTGGTTCAACAGTGATAATCATACCAGGCGTCAGCGGAATATCTTTTTTAACGGTTCTTACATCGTGAATATCCATTCCTAAATAATGACTAACATGATGAGGACACAATTCTCTCGAAATCTAAAATAACAAACGTTGAATAAATTCGAGCATTATTTGGCCGGTATTGATAGTCAACACTTGGTGTCCACTACCAAAGGGTCTGTTGTTCAACTTTACTTAAGCTGCAAAAAAAAAATAATTAAGTGAGAAACGTAGCTTCCTTGTAATAAATTATAGCAAATTAGTTTTTCAAAAAAATTTAGCTAAGAAATGCAAGTTTTAAACTGAAATTTACGTTCAGTGAACACAAAGTATCGACTATGAATACTGGTCTTGGAGTACATGATTTACAGAGACTGTAAAATTTACCTCTTTTAACTCGTTTGAATCAATAATATTACGCTTCACTATTTTCTCGGATTTCAACTGCTGACTTAGTAAAAATATCATTTTTTCATACAATATATTCAAAGAAAATCGTTCTTCACAGGTATCAATAAGAATTTTCTGAATCTCTAAGACAATTTCATACAATATTTGTTGATATTTCGAAAATTTTCCATTAACTGGCCACGTTCTGGTGATATCACCACAATAACCATGATATTCACAGCCTGTCAAGAAAATTAACTGGGACTTACAATCATGAAAGCAGAAATGAACAAAATGTAGGTTCAAAACATAGATCATACCAGCATCCATCAAAATTAAATCCCCATCCTTGGTTATTTGATTATTTGAAATATAATGAATAATATTCGCATTTTTTCCAGAAGCTACTACAGGCGGATATGCTAATATTTCTGCACCACGCATTCGAGATTCATAGTCAACCGTGGCAAATAACTGATGTTCGGTAATGCCAGGTTGAGTAACTTTAATGGCTTCCTCGATTGCTAAAGACGATATTTCCCCGGCTTTCCTCATCAAGTTTTGCTCAGCAGGTGATTTTATCAGTCGTAACTTGTCGACGAAATTTTTACAAGATCTGCACAACTAATAAAAAAAAGAAGTCACGAATTATTCAGAAGTATATAATATAAGATCAATTAATGAAACTGAGAAGGTAAGAATATGTTACCATAATATTAAATTTTTGGATGTGATCTGTAATGACAGAATGCAAAGTCAAGTGACTATTATTCAGTAAATCGTAATAAAGTATATAATTTCGATGCCTCTCCACCTTACGTAGGAGATAATCAGGCAAATCTACAACTGAAAACGCTTCATCAATTCCGTAGAGTTGAGGTGCGTCATCTGGTCCTATATTGAACAATTAACCCAATTTAAACAGTCAATATTACCTATCAATAAGGAAAAAAAAAAAATTCTTCGAAACTTAAACAAAGCAAAATAAAAACAGAGTAGATACCAGATCGAGGGCCATCCCATAATTCAGAATGAGGATCTGGCTTTTGTAAAAATAACGTTGAAATTACGTCTTCATTGCAGCTACCACTCATTATTAGGGCAGTGTCAGGTTCTAAACAACCACTCAGGTACAGGAAATCCGTGTTTTGATGAAATATATAAGGTATTTTCTCGGTCATGTATAGCTTAGTGGTTGATGGAATAATAACGACGTGGTGCATAGATCTGCCATACGTGCACAACGTGTCAGCGAATATCAATTCCATGAAATTTTTCCTTCTATTTTTGAATTCTTCCATCTTTAATCCGGGTAAAATCTGAACAAATAAAAAAGAAAGCTGACTAATTTTGATTTTAAAACTTTAGCAACAAACAGGCAAAGCACAACTGTGGCCAAATGAAAATCTATTACAATGCGTGCCTATACTGAACAATAAGTTCTTTCTTGTAATCGAAATCGGAACTTTTACTGATTCATTCCTTCAGAAAATAAGTATTTTGGATATGTGATTGAAAATGAATGAAATAAGTGAGCGTCGAATGCAACAATGAAAAATTCAAGAATTAAATTTCATCTTCAGTTTGATAAATTATACCTCGATACCCATGTCCATGGAGAAGATTTTGGATCTGGTTTTCGTGAGACAATTAACTGACTTATGATTCACAAAAGCAGCCCCAGTGCCCATTTTAGGTCATTGTTTTTACTAAACATTTTTAATATTCAAATAAACTATCAGATTCAAGAAACTTTCGTTAATTTACTCAGCTGAATAAAATGAAATTCTGATCACTTGCTATTCAAGAATTGGCTATCGAATATTAAAAATATGCATTGAAAACCTCACATTTCGTTCTAAATGACGCTATAAAGGAACAGCAGCGAAGAACACAAATTAAAATATTGATTTTAAATTCTTCAAAAACGTATCGATGATGTTTTTAAATGATTAAGTGAAATTATGAATTCAAATAAAGAAGATTAAAATGAAGCATACTTAACTCTCTTGAACGAACTTCAACTTCACAACTTCAGAATTACATTACCGTTTCCAACTTGGAAAAGACTTCCCAGAAAAATATACCATCCATTTTTTGAGAATTGACACAAATTTTTTGTCCAGTTAAGTTTCAAATACTACACGTATGAATAGAAACGATTCAAAGATGGGGTGGACCTAGAATTTTCGTGATGTAGTGGACGCATTGACTAGTAAACCTTTCTAAAATTAATGATTACCTACATAATTTTTCCAAAAGATTTATTGGGATTTTAGAAAGTTTTCAACTTTTTTAAAATAAATCAAACTATTTTTATTTAAGGAAAGGGGGCTCTCTGAATCTGCAGATTTATGTAAAAACAGGTAAAAACGGATTATTATTGGTTTAGTTTGGGTTCAGCTTCAGCCGGTAATTTCAAGTGAACAATTAACTGATAAGCAGAATATATTTGCTTACTTCGCCCTCGGACAAAAGGAATGGATGAGTTGCAAACGTTGGTTGTCCGCACGGAGGAATTCGCAAAGAAGTTCGATTGAGATTAGAGCTTTCATTGCACTTCGAAGGGATTTGGAAAGCTTTTTCTGTCTTTGAACAATAATTTCGGAAGAATATTTTACCTTAAAAGAAAAATAACGAGCACATAACTTAAATAGAGGAGGAAATGAGAAGAGATAATATAAGTATAAGAAATAGGTACCGATATTGGTTTTTAATTTCTTCGGAAGAACAAAAATTTTCTTAACGGCTGTAGAAAACATATTATTTATTTTCAGAAAGAAAAGCGAATTACTGAAGAGGAACGAAAATCAGGAACCTCAACTCACATTTTTCTCAGCGAGAGTAGTAAGACTAATTTCAGATTTTCAAATGATTTCTAATTCAAAATGTAACAAAATAATAGAACACCGACTACCGACTTATCGAGCGACAGAAGGCAGCGAGTTTTGATCATATTAATGATAAGAAACAGTACTGAAAAAATGATAACACAACAGAGATTTGCTTATGCAAGTATAAGATAAAATCGGTCATCGGTGTGATGATATGATCTCAAGACTCAGATGTCAAGATCTTCCGATGAATGAAAAATGAAATTCTCATTAAATTTGAATATAAATATAGTTATAGATAAGAAACATTGAATTTTGAAAACAAGGGGAGACTGTAGATGTGGGTAAAATTTTATCTGAAAAGTTAATTTTGGTGAAGAAATTTCTGTTTTGAAATTCGTTTTCATCTCTGCTCGGTAGTCGGTGTGAACTATTTACACATTCAAGTTAAGAATTGAATTATTGAAAATAAAATGAAATTGAGGAAACAGTGTAACTAGTAAGTCTTAATTTATGCTAACGGAAATGTTTTTTTTATCATAAAAACCTAAGTTGAATTGTTTTTAGTTTCAGTTATGTTCATCAATAAATTCAAATATTCTTGTCTTGCTATCGGTGGGCTGTCAGCAGCTGTGGTTGGTGGATTTCTGATGGGGAAGTCCTGTGAGAATATGAAACTGAGAAATGGCGAGTTATATTCTCGTTATGATGTTCCTTCGTATTTCGAAAACGTACCTGCGTTACCAGTGTTCAGCACGGTATCTGCAGCCGAGCTATCTCCAGTTGAAAGGTTCCCGGCACCAGATTTTTCTCATTCAGATGATAAAATTGGTCGAACGTCCCAGGTACATAGTTTAAATAGTATGCATTCAAATATGTCGATGATACTATGAAGAATAAAAACCATTCTGTTTTTTCATACCAGATAATGAAGTATGGGTTTCCTGGGTTAGACAATGTGAGATCTTTTCAAGATTTTGTTCTTTCCTATGATCAGCGCAACCGAATTGCCCACTGGGTTTTCGAACATCTTCGTAGTGATCGATTAGCAAAGAATAAAAACGTAGATCGTCAGAAATGTGATTTTAAAGAAGATCAGTCAGTTCATGTATTCTTCAGGTTGTAAAAGTATTAAATCTAGCCTTCTAATTGTTCGGAAATGTTAGTTACGGTACTTAGAAGTCAATTTTGCAACACCTGCTGATAAACTATATTTTCATACACACCTTTGACGATGTTTAGTAATGGGCAAAATAGTTCATTTGCGGAACCTGGTTTGGTGGCTCTTAGTTTTTTAATCTGCTCCTTTCTCTGAAACTGCTCCGATCATATTTAAAATGAAAACCGTTGAACTAAGAATGAGTCTTAGCACTAACCATATTGGATTGAGCAGTATCTGTCAGAAATATTCATGCTATGAAGATGTAGTATCCCTTATTCCCTTCAATACAATCAAATTTATTAAGAGAAATTGGATGAGAGGCTGAATTCATATGTTTTGTTTTTAAGATATTGCTGAAATCTCATCATTTGCCATTCCATACAATGAAAGTTATCGAGAGGAATTATGGGAGATCTGTTTGTTGTAGAGAGCTGAAATTTTTATGAGATGTTATAGTATGTTAACCAAAGGTTCTGTGAAAATTTTAGCTTTCTATACCTAACATTTCTCTTATAATTCTTCTCGATAACTTTCATTATATGGAATACATATGAAAATAATATGACTTAAATCTAGTTGTCGAATTTCAGCGATATTTCGAGAATTAAGTGTACGATTTTAACCAAATTTTTACTGGATATTTAGTTTGCATAATCTCGATATCTTTGAAAATTTTCAGCTCAATTTTAGCTTCGGTTGTAAAGATATCGCTAAAATTCCGTTCAGATTAAGTAATTGAAATGATAAGGATTCAGTCTAGTTAAGGAATTGGCGGAATTTCTGCAATATCACGAAAATGAAACATGCGACTGAGCTGAAATTTTAAAGAAATGTTAAGCTAACATATTATAAAACTCATAAAAATTTCAGTTCTCTACAACAAACATTTTTCTCGTAATAATTCTCGTTATCTTTGATTGTATGAGATGTCAATGATGAACACAGAAATAAAGAAAAAATACTAGAATGTTCACGATACGAAAATACTCGATTGAACGTGTTAGAAAAAGACAAAAAATCAAATGACTAAGCTATCCTTGTCTTTCATTTCTTATACCACTATACGAGTATTTCTCCTTATTTGCCTTAAAAATTCCTTCCCTTCGTTGAAGTAATCAACTCTTAAGTAAATTTTCTTTAGAAAATGTATTTATTACGTACGGTGTGGTATTAGCCTTCAGGGTCGGGGTGAGTCCTTTTTTGGTTCATGATCTTCCAAAAATTTTGGTACCAAACTCAAATTCATATGTATTCTGTTTTCTGGTTCCTACCATACAGGTTACAATTTTTGTCCGATAATCACGAAATTTGGTACGAACATTTTTGCTTACTAAGCCAAGGACCAGATCTATTGATTTTGGTGCGGATCGGCCAAACTCTACTACTGGTACCGCAATTTTTGTTTTTATTTTGGCTCTTAAATGCTCAGTTTTGCAACAATAGCTACGAAATTCGGTATAAATATTTATTATAATTTATTGTAGTACGGTACCAATTTTGGCGGGAATCGGCCAGATGGCTTTTCCAGTATTTCTATGTTTATTTTATATTGGTCATAAAATTCAGAATTTTGGAACAATACGTACGAAATTTGGAAAAAATAGGTATTTATTATAATTTATTGTAGCATGCAACTAATTTTGGTGCGGATCAACAGGTACTTTCAGTAAAGTTATTTTTTCCTTTTTAGTTTGGCTATAAAATGCTTAATTTTGAACAAATGGTTTTGAAATTTAAAAAAAACTAGCGCAGCAATAACCTCGCTAGGAAAAGTATTGGCTTTCAAAAATGAAATTATAAAATTAGATGGTAACATATGCATGTAAGTTCATGAACATGATTGTATTAAATTCTTCAGCTGCTAACGAAATTTTAGGCAATCTTGAATAAAGAAGCATTATTTTTTGAATTGACGAATCAATTAAAACGGCAAATTTTAGTGTGGAATACCTTGTTGTGAAAAGATATTCTCACCAGAAGGTAATTTACAGATTTTTCATGTTCAACCACTTCATATATAAACATAAATGGGAAAGCCAAAACCTGGGCAAACACTGGCAATTTTAGAGCCGGTTTGGAAGGTTTATCTATGGGCTTATTTACAAGCAAATCAACACACATAGACAGTGATTACGTATGTTTGTGTGAATGGCCCAGTTGCGTCATTTCTTGTAGTGATAAAAAATGATGGGCTGGTTCTTGTATGGAATTGTGACATCATCGTATTGTTGATATTGGTCACAATTTGGTACTTGTACATTACTTGCATGTATGTGCAAGTAATTATGATCAAACGTAATCTGTGCAATATGTTTAAAGTTACAGAGACAAATATTGGCCTGCCTTGCAGTGGCAACTGTCATCGGTAGTCCAAGCCCTTGAATCTCATACATGGTGAGTCCCCACAGTTACTTCCCCCCAGTTTTTGCGCTGCAAAAATGATAAAACTTGCGTAGGACTGGGGGACTTATGAGTTTTAGCGCCATTTTTAATTGGCCTCTTACTTTGCCAAGTTGCTGCCTACTGTTGCCCTGATGCACACTTACAATTGTTTGCATGCGTCAGCTTGGGCCTGGTAATTGGCGCAGCTGTTTTCTCCCTTATGTCAAGGAGGTCTGTTTTTGGTAGGGGTGGAAATGGGATTGCAAGGGTTGAGGCTTCCAAAACTCTGATTTCCTCAGCACAAGGAGTTTGGAGTCCCATGCGCCAAGTTCATCAAGGTTTGGAAGTGTGCAGCCCTCTCTGCCATAAATAGGAATTTCATGGGTTCCAGGGTTGCGTGTAGGGGTGGCTCCGGCTATGGGATCTCTAAAGTCAGGACCTTCTTTTTGGGCAACTGGGGAGGAGAATTGAAGGGCAGAAGAGGAGATGACATCCGTTTGAGTATTTTTTGAACAGGGGTTATTGTGTTCATAAGCAGATCTTCTTCGATGCATGCCAATTCTTGTTTTTGTTTGAGAAGTTGGTGAGCTTTTGAATTCTCTTCAACCTCTTATGCATTGTTTGAATCAGACGCTTTAAGAAGTTTTTGTCTTGGTTGCAACATTTTGGATAGCTAGAAAAAAGGAAAAAAAAACTAAATATTAGCGCAAAAGAATTTACCAAAAACGTCTAAGTCAAACGATAGTAGAATAGCGGGTGATTTTGTTGAGAGATCTTTGATAGATCACAGTGTTGAAACGTCGTATTATCTGAGTTTGTCCTTTTGTGGAGGGGATAGCACTTAAAATTCTCGGCCATATAAAAGTTTTCCTGTAAGATTCTGATTGGTTTAAGCAAAGTTGTGCGTGAAACAAACTCTCAAGATTTTTGAGTATTTCAGATCACAAAGAATCTGCTTTTGTGATGTAACGACGTTTATAGACGTTGAGATTATCTTTGTTGTGACAACAGAAACACATTGCGTTGTTTCTATTCCGTATCGCATGTGGGTTTGTATCTTTTTGTTCGTATTCCAATGTTTGCTTATCTCCAAAGTTTCTTTTGTCTCATGGGATTGCGTTTTTTGTCATTTATTTTTTAGCGGGTTTAAATCTTACATAAGATAATTACTTTTTCATGAGTTAATTTTTATTTATTCCACGTTAATTGCTCAGACCTGCGATTAGGATGCAGATTTTTGATTTTTCTACTGCCTAATGGCCTGTCTCTTTTTCTAGGGCATAATGAGGCCTCTGGATCATACATCTTTGTTGTAACGTTTGAAAATTTTACTGACTTTTTTGTTTTTTGTGTGTTTGATGTTTGTGAATTATTTGTTTCACTGGTTTTGACAGATTCAAGAGGATGTTAGGAAGTATCTCTACCAATCTCTTGGTATTGTGAGCCATAAATGAGGCTTTGAGTGCTCTGTTGTGTCATCTCTCTATTTTGCCATTAACTTGAAGATGGTAAACTGTGGTGTGATTATGTTGTACACCAAGATTCTTGGATAACTCATTGAAGAGTGAGCTCTCAAATTGGCGACCTTGATCTATAACTATGGTTTTCAGTACAACATACCTTGCAATCCAGGTATCGCATAACCTGGCAGCTAGAGTTGGAGCTGTCATCTCATGGAGAGGAATTGCTTCTGGCCATCAAGTTGCCTTGTCTATTATCATTAACAAGTATCTATGTCCTTGGGATGGTGGCAATGGGCCTACCAAGTCCATATGTACTATTTTAAACTGCTCTGTTTATTTGAAGGATTTTAGGGGAGAGCGAATGTGTCTTCTTACTTTGGACTCTTGACAGTTCAGGTAACTGCAAGCTCATTTGTTGCAGTCTGACTTCATTTGGGGCCAGACAACCTTGCTGAAATTAAATTAGCACTGCATTTTGGTCCAGCATGTGACAGGTTATGTACACCGTTGAAAGCCAATTCGCAATATTTTTTTGGTAGAAATGGCCTATTCTTACTTGTACTGATGTCAAATGTTAGTAAAAAAACATCAGTACCAGGAATTTTTTGCTGTTGCAATTTTAGAGAAGTATCATTGTTCAATAATAACTCTTGGAATTCTGCATTCTTAAGCTGTTCTTTAGCTGTTTCAGCATAAGGTAATTGGACAGGGGCCAAAATAGCTTCGATTCTACTTAAGAGCATCAGCTGGAGTGTTAAGTTCTTCACTTATAAACTGAATGTCTGTAGTTAATTGATCAATATAGTCTAATTGTCGTGTTCTTCTCGGCAGTTCCAGTTCTGCTTTGTGTGAAAGCATGTATTACAGGTTTATGGTTTGTATACATAGTAAAACATCTACTCTCTAGTTGATGCCTGAAATGTTTCAGAGCAGCAAATATTCCGAGCAATTTCCTATCATACGTACTATAATTCTTTTTTGTTTTTGAGAACTTCCTCGAGGAGAAAGCTAGCGGTAGTTTTTTGTTATCATTATCAAGTTGGTACACGGTTGCACCAATAGCAAAGTCTGAGGCATTGGTACCTACCCATAATGGCAAACTTTTGTTTGGATAAGCCAATAACATTGCATTTGCCAGTGTTTCTTTGATGTTCTCAAAGGCCTGTTAGGCTTTCTTATTCCAATTGAGTGGAGTTCTATCTTTCTTTTTATTTGTTTTTATCAGTGCAAACAACTTACTTTGTTCAGCTGCAGCATTCTTCATTGAAATAAGATTACTTCCAACAAGGAAGTCAGTGCTGCCAATAGGGTAGCATGAAAATATATAAGTTTATTTTATTACAGTTAGTGTCTATGTGTAAATGAATAAAGTAGTAGAGTGAAGTTGTGTGGGAATTGTGGGAATTGTATCCCAAAACCCTTCTGCGATTTCATATGACCGAATGTATAATAGAATTATATTAGTAAAATGTGAAAAAATGGCAAATAAGTGGAATAGACTAAAATTAAAGTGTGAAATAATAGACTAATGCAAATGACTAACAGTAGTTGAAAGTAATTGGTTGTCAAACATATATAGATTAAAGAAAAATTCACAAAGACAAATGGTAGACATATAATATACATGATGGGGACTAGAAATTTGTTGAATAGAATATATTTCATATGGAATGTGTATATCATCAAATATATAAATAATTGTGGCGCAGTAAGAGAGAACAGCATCTGTTCATCATCTAACAAAAAATATATATAGTATGAATATTTGTGTAATGTAGGATATAGACTATTCTTGGAATCAATGGAGTTTATAGGGATATTTGATTCCAATAAGAAAGATGGAGCAGCCACGGGGAATCTGTTGAAAATAAAGATGAGGTGAAATGGTGAAATAAAATTTTGAATCACATGGTTTACAATAGGTGTTAAATGATCAGCGCCCATTCCCAGTTCAAACTAAAAACATCAGATATTTAGGAGGGTTCATTATTGGTTAAGACAAAGAAAAAAAAATTATCCCAAAAGTTGACTTACGTGGAGTATCCTTGAAATTAAACATTCAAACCTTTTCTGATTAAGAGCTTTTGTCATGACATTGGTTAATTGATCAGAAGAACATATATCATTGAAGGAAACAATTTTTTGTTGAAAAGCCTCCAACAGGCCACAGGGCATAACACATGATGATTATAAATCTGGATCATTTTTGCTCACCACCAGATGCAATATGAGATGCTGAAATATTGTCTTCTAAGACTTACCCTGGCTTGGTCATCAAAAAAATATTTTTAACCAGTCTCTAAACTATAGTGATGTCTAGTGCATTATAAAGTGCAATTAGCTCGGCTACAGTTGACAAATATGCAACAATGTGCTGATGATGAATGGTCCAATTTAGTAAGTCACTGTAAATAAAAATTAGATATCCAGTTATGGAGCACCCTTTCTCCAGGTTATTAAGATTTATGTGTGAATCATCTATGTCAGATGCATATGACACATCGACGAATGTATTTACTTGAGATTGATCGAAGTGAAAGACTAAAGCGTAGTTGGATTTCAGATACCTTGTAATTCTCCGAACATAGTTTTTGATTTTAGTGTTGGAGGCAAATTGAAAATCTGAAAAGTAATTGAGGGAAAATGCGATGTCTGGTCTGGTCAACCTAGCAACATACAATAAATTCCCAATCATTGCCCTATACTTGGTATCGTCAATGCCATCAACAGATTTATTAATTTTAAGCTCAGTTTCCACGGGTGTAAAAATAGGTTTAGAATCAGTCATCTTAAATTTTTGGAAAATCTTATCTATGTACCTAAATTGTGTTTATGTGACTGTGTTTTATAAAAGATCACAGTAAATCTAGGGTCTGACTATTTTAACCCTGAAGTATTGATTAAATACATCTGTTAGTTCTTTCGTCCAATTGTTATTGTTGCTTGCCAGAATTAGGTTAACTACATAGACAATTAAAAAGGTCATAGAGCCACTGCTATCTTGTTTAACATATAAGCAACAATCAATCTTGGACTGGATAAATCTAGCTTTAATTACTCTCAAATTCAATAGATCGTACCAACTTTTATACGAAGTTTTTAGTCCATAAATTGACTTAATTCGTTTAAGGCATTGATTTTTGTCTAATTGGCAGCCTTTAGGTGAAGTTAAAAAAATAGGATATGTTATTTATGAATTTTGAAATGCTGTTTTGATATGAAATTGTAGTATATCTAAACCATACTTATTTGCAACTGACAAGATCCAGCGGATTAATCAGTGTTGAATGTATGTTTGAGAAATTGAATAGTGAGCTAGATCCTTAAATCCCCTAGAAACGAATTTTGCTTTGGTTATGTGGATGCCTGATTTATTAAGCTTGGTGATGAAATACCATTTTGTGTTGACAAACCTCATATTCTCTAAACACCCATTTCCACTAAAGATTTCAATTCATCATCAATGGCTTGAAGCCACTGTTCTCAAAAGGGATTGTTTTGGACATCTTCAAAAGTCTGAGGGAGG
Source organism: Ericerus pela (assembly GCA_011428145.1). Classification (NCBI taxonomy): domain Eukaryota; kingdom Metazoa; phylum Arthropoda; class Insecta; order Hemiptera; family Coccidae; genus Ericerus; species Ericerus pela. The sequence goes on along the minus strand of WOFM01000109.1, from coordinate 90,810 downwards.
CAGTCCTCAATATATAGGTTACTCTTTATGCTAATTAGATTTAACAAAACTAGAGCTTTCTCAATGTTGTTTTCATATTCTACAGCCTGATTATTTATTTTGTTATTTAATTTTTTTATTTTGATGATGTTTTTGGTCTCATTAAACCAGATATCACAAGTGACATGTGATTTTTCCTATAATGGGTCTCTAATACAATATCTACTATTGGTGTATCCTAAAAAAATTTCTTTTTTGGATCGATGTGTAAGTTTAGGGAATTGTGTTTCAACACATTTTCTTTTGTTTCTTGTAGCTCGTTGTTGACGGACTTCAACAGGGATGTGTCTGTGAGCCAGAGCTCCAAAAATCTTCATATTCAAAATGTCCAGTTTTAGGCCATAAAATAGTTCAAATGGATTAGAATTATTGACATTTGCCTTATTAGGGCTCCTATTCAAGTTATAAACTGCCGCAACAACAGCTAAAGATCAAAAACTAGAGTCCAGATTTGCGTGAAAGAGCATAGCTCTGACAAGAGACATGATTGTTAAATTTTGCAGTTTGATAATTGCATTCAACTAAGTGAAATACAGAACAAGTTCCAAGGTAACACCATTTTACTCACAAAAGGACTTCATATTAATGTTGAGATACTCACAAGCATTGTCACATCCCAAAGTTACAATAGGACAATCAGGGAATTTATATTTTAATTTTAAATATAATTTTATGAATTCTTCATAGACCATGCATTTTCTTTTGTTGTGTGATTAACAAATATCAATACATATTTTTCATCATAAATGCCTTTTGAGAACAAACCCATTGTATCTGAAGAGACAAACTCAAGTTTTCTATTAGGACGTTTGTAGGTTCCATTGTGACCTAGACATCTAGAATTAGCCTTTACACAAATCTCATGAAGTCAGAACTCACCATCACAAAATTAATTCCTAAAGGAATACCTCTTGAGACCTTGGCAAATGTTTTAAATCTTTTCCAGAAATGTGACCTAATTTTCTGTGTCATATCATATTTTTATTTTTATTAGATTGCTCAACTTGATCTGAAGAATCCTTTTTATCACTGTTTATTCTATTATTATTATTTATCAATTGTGATCCTGTATCTCCATTCAATTCACTTTCAATCTGTCTCTCATTTAAATTTTGTCCCATTAAATTATCATTTTTATTATTGTTTATTTGTTATGGATTATTTTCTATTTTGTTATTTTTGTATTTTGTGGGATTTTGTTCATTTTGTGTATTATTATGGTTATTTGAAGTCATTTCTATTTTCTCATCTTTATTCAATTTGTTCATCTCCTCTTCTTTCTCAATAATTTCCTCCTGGATTTCATGTTTACTCCAATCATCTTGGGTTTTAATATTAGGCATACATGCTAGTTTAATTAAATTATTATTATATGGGCCTATTTATGTATATTTACATAGAAATGTTCACGCTAAGCTATGTTTGTAGCATTTAGGTTAAACAGAGAACAAATTTGTCTGTTAGCCTATGTACTACAAATATGTGTTTATGTTTTAACATCTGTAGACTAAAGTGTGTGAACTTGGTGATGGACTAAATCGACAGTCTGTCAACTGCGGCTGAGCCCCAAGGGAAAAGATGAACATGGTCCCCACAATACTAAATACTTCACTCAATAATCCTGATACCAGCTTCACTCACTTTTGCAGTTTGAGTTCTTTTTTATTATTATTCTCATTATAGTTTATAATAAGTTGTGTGGTATATTAATTTGTTAATGTTCATGTGGATAATGTTCATGTGGGATAATAATTTATAATGAATAATAGCATTCAGCTTCTTTCAAAATCAAATTTTTCAAGTCTTCCACTTAAAGAAATATGCCAAATAAAAAAACTGGGTAAGCTAACTCCTGTTCTAAATTTCAAACAGAAACAATCTGTGAAAGGAAGAGAGTATTTTTTTTTGTTTAATTTGAGTATTTACTAGAGGAATACATGGATTTGTGGCTGGAACTCAGTTAATTGTTTTTTTTTGTTTTCTTTACTTGCTATTTACTTCAAATCAAGATGCTGTATGGATAAAAACTGGTCTTAATTATTTAGATCATTTATCACAAAAAATGAAAGTGCAGGAAAGTTTGGTAGCTCATAAAAATGTGTAACATAATTTTTTTCTTTTTGGAAAAAGTGAGATCCATGAATTATTAAGTGATGCATATCGGAGAAATATTAAATGACAAAATGGTCAAGTGAGAAAAAATTGTTATATTTTGTCAAAAATCATCGATTGCATAAAATTTTGTGGTCAATTTGAGTTGGCACCAAAAAGACACAATAAAAGTTTAGAATTGGAAAATCCTCTTAAGTGATTAAAAACAAAAAAGAAAAATTGATATCCTAGAGTTATGATGGTAAGTTATGATGATGCTAATGTGATGAGTGGAAAGGATGGGTGTGTGCAAAAATTGATTAGGGATGATTATCCACAGTTGAATTTGGTATTGAAACAAGCTGCCAGCAAGACAAAGAGGTGAGGATTTTCTTGCTAACCTCTCTTGATTTTCAAGTTTTTTTAGTTGGTTCTATCTGGTTCCACCACAAAATGGAATTTCCATTCATGAGATTCTAACAATACATGAAAACAAAGGGGAATTGATAGAATGTCTCAAGGAAAATGAAAAAAGAAGTACCCATAATCAACTAAAAACAATTAATGAACCATTAAGTTTAAGATTACAAATGCAGACACAGCTTCAATTTCTGGCTTGAATTTTTTGATAAAATGCCTCATGTGAAAATTTTATATTGCGGCTTACAATCTAGAAATATTACTCCAGATACAGATAAAGCTAAAATTGTTGCTTTTGTCACTGAAATTGAAAACAGAATTAGCTTTCATATATGAAAGAGATGACTTCAAGTCAGTTTCAAAATGTACAGATAGGTTTTTTGCTGAAAATAATTTGATTGAATGGTTTGGTGAAGTTATTAAGCTCCTGTAAATTTTAGTAACAATTCCAATGACATCAGCAGAAGCAGACAGATGCTTTTCTATTTTGAACCAAACAAAAACTTTTTTGAGAAGCACAATGGATGAAGAAAGGTTATTAGCACTTGCCATGTTATCCGTTGAAAAAGAAATGATTCATGATCTTGTAGACTTCTATGAGATGTTTAATCGAATAAATAATAACCTCTTTTTGGTGAATTAGCTGAAAAAAATATTGTATTCAACTAGTTAGCCACTCGTGATAATCACTCATTTTGCTAAATAGTTGAGTAAATACTATTTCAGATTTTTATGTAAAAAATAATAATAGGCACTAATAACAATTTTTTGTTTGCTGCAAAGAAAGAAAGACAAAAGGATTTCACATTTAAAAATTGAAGGAGCCAAAGATTCAAATTTAAAAACAGTTTCATCGTAGACTTAAGTTGAATGTTAGTTTTTGTTGTTGAATTTGAAAATAAAATATTATCAAAAAAATAAGTTTTATGATACAGTATATAGGAACACTGATTTTTTTTTTTTAGAACTAATGCCCCCTCTGACAGTGAATCTAAAAAACCATCATTAACAATAAGACCCAAAAAACAAACTATAGGCACTGAACCTTGAACATTGCTGTGTAAAAACCCTTTATGCTAAGATTAAAATGTTTTTGATGCTGAACCACCTGTCGAAATTCTTACGAGCTGCCACTCTGCCTGCCAATGCATTTGTAACTTTTATTTTTCCCAGTAACATTTTTAAATGTGCCCATGGTAAACACAAATGTGTTAACAATAGGTCTCTTCTTTGAGCAAAAAAAGTCAAATTCAGTTCAAGAATGGTTCAGAAAAAGTGCAGAAGGTGTATGAGAAGTGCAGAAAAATTTATTAGTTCTTCTATGACCCGGAAAACATTTATTCATAAATTTCTAGCAAACCTTAAAACACCTTGTGCAGTTATCACACTTTGTTTTTTATTGAGCAATTTTTATGTTTCATTGGAAAGTTCATTCTCTGTTGAAGTAATACTTTTATGGATGTGAACTGACTGTAAATTTGGGAGTCTATGGCGGCATTTTCCCTTAAAAAGTAAATAAATTATTACTGACTGTGTCAGAAAAAGGTATTGTGTTTGACCTAATTTCTGGCATTGTAATGAAATTTTGTGCCACTCTGCAGCATTCAATATTTATCTTAAAAATGAGAATGATGGTTCAAAAATTGGTATTTTTACGGTGAGTAACACTGGTCAAAGAAATCCGAAACATTCCCCATAGATGACCCAAAAATTAGATTCAAATTTTAACTTTACACCTAAGTTTTATTCCCATAGGTCAAACAGGAGGGGCTCCACAGACTCCCAAAAAGTGCCAAAATGAGCAAAAACTGGAAATACATATACATAGTGTACAGAAAAATTTGAGTAACCTACATATTTGATCAGCACTTTTCCACAGAACCTGCCACCAGGAGCCGCCATTGCCCTGAATGCAACGGTAGTATTTCCCTTTAAAAAATACACTAAAATTGTTAAGAAAACAGTTGATAGCTTAATATTATCACTGAAATGTATACATCCACTGTTGCAAAATATTATATTATGATCAGTGATGGCAATTCGTTACAATTTAACGTTATAGTCTGTGTTTTTTCATGTTATGTTACAGTTGTAACATTAATTTTTTTTAATGTATTGGAAAAACAATATATTTGTGTAACATTACGGATCCATTATTTTATTATTTATAAAATGTAATTTTAGAATTTCATAAAACTTTGTTCTACTTCTACAGACTACAATTTTCATTTTCAATTCTAACATTTTCAATGTGGCATCAGTAGTTTGGTAACATTGAATTGATATATATATGTAAGTTTATACTGTGTCGCAAATCTAATTTGCACTTCAAAATAAGAATAGTGTGAGAGTTCTAAATTTAAAACTATTTATTCACACGTAATTACAATAATGGTGAAATTAGAAAATTCGGATATTTCTTACACACGAAACGAACGAAGATCTATTCTGTTAAACTGGGTCAACGTTGAATGACCGAACGAAAGGATGAATGAAATTATCAATGAAAAAATAATCAGAAATGAGTTGCAAAGTCAATGACTATAACAAAAGAAAATGTACAGGTTAAGATTAGTTGAGAATGTTGTCATCGGATAAGAGAAGGAATGAATTTAATGAATGAAATGACGTTATTATAGATAAGTAAATCGCATGCGGTTCATTAATACATCGTAATGGCTTAGCCTAGGTCAAACATAAATAAACATGCAAAATAGTCAAAATCTTGCAAGTATGAGCGAGATTTGGTGTGATTTGGGAAAAGACGACATCGTCTTTTACATATATATATATATATACATATATTGTTTATACTTTATCTTCGAGGATATATATATGTGATAGAGAGGATTAATGGGCAGTTTTGGTGTCCTACCTATAGAAAGCGCTTCTACAAACACGTATATTTCCAACTAAATATCTGATTGGATGAAAATCTCGCAACATTCATTTATTTATAAACACTGGCATACAAAGTACCTCACTTTTACATTGATTTTTGATTCTGATTGGTTGGGGTGTTCACTCTGGGGTACTTCATACGCCAACATGCGGCATCTATAGTCTGGACACTCAACCCCATTTTAAAACTGTTCTGTGTCATTTCTATCATATATACATATCCTCGAAGTACTTTATCAACTCTTTTAATTAAGATATACTTCTCATTTTCAAGATCATAATTTTGGTAGATGACGTTTTTAATTTAAATGTGTTTTAAATTTACACTAATTACACAACGTTTAATTAATCTTCAATGCCTCCCCTAAAGAGAAATGAAATATACAGATTGTTTGTAACATCAGCATATAGCTCAACATGTACAATAGGAGGATGCAGTAAGCCAGTAGTGAAGGGATACTTGAAAAATTAATTTTTTTTTAAAGTTACGTCCCATTTTGGGCTCCTTTCCAAAGGCAGATAAAGTGTCAAATGTTTAGAAAGAACCACAGAATATGTTACTGAATGTTTTAGAAGCTATAAAATGACATTTTAATCTATTGTAACTGAGAGATTCCGATAATCCAAAAACAGGCAAAAATGTGGAAAATAAAATATTAAATATAAAGTTAAACTGTACATAATGGAACCACTTAGTAATGTAACATTTGTAGTTAAATGATTGGTTTGTAATGGTTACAGTTATTAATGTAACAAAACAAGGTTCCCTTATTCCATCACTGATTATGATAGTCTTTAAGAGTATATCACAATTATACTATCATAATTTTAATTGGGGCTTTAGTGCAGAAAATGTATGCACCATCTACACTTTTTCCTGAACTGAATTTACCCAATTTTTAAAAGAACACCAATACCTCGCACAAATGTCTCAAAAGAACACATTTTATGAGCTAGTTAAAGAATTGTTGCAAGACTCTTGCACTTTTTTGGCCAAAAGAACAGACCTAATAATATCTTTGCCACGCATTAATCATGGTATGTGTGTATTTTCCAAAAGTGTCAAATTTGTAATGGCTGCCATTCGAAAACCAGAGGACAAATTTTGTTCAAATTCGATGCCGTCCTAGTCTCTAAAAGTCTCCAACTGCCATAAAAATTTCGAGCCAAAATCTTTTAATTTACTGGAGTTATCACGATGACAACATGATGGGTTTGAGAACCTATTCCTCCGAAACTAGCAGATAAATTTCAAAAATTTTAACACGAATGTGTCACCCGCGAAAGCTTCTAACACTACCCCAAGCTTCATTGCCATAGGTCAAACAATGGAGGCTTCACAGACTCCCAAAAAGTGCTAAAATGAGCAAAAAGTGGAAATATATACTATATATGTATATATTGTGTACCAAAAAATTTGTGTGACCTATATATATAAAATAATATCTCATTTTTATTTTTGAACACAAAATGTTTTTTTACTATAAATCTACTTCTTTATCATGTCTGTTATTAATATATATATATATAATATACCTAAAACCAAAATAAATACAATTTACCCCATGTAAAATACAATTTGACTTGAAAATCTTATTCTACCAATGCATTTATATTATGCTCATGCCAATTCAAAGATGGCGGCAGATGGCTTCACGTTTTGTTCCTGTAAAATGATACGAGTTTGGTATCTGTATGGTATAAACATCTCTGCATTAATGTCGACTACAAGTGCCAATGAAAACCAAACATGACGTGAACATTCAAAATTCTTAAATCCGCTCTTTTATTGAACTTTTTGCCTTGTCGAACCCAACTGTTCTTCTCATTCATCTGCACAGTTTTCGATAGTTCAATCTATTAATGGAGGAAGATGGGTAAACCTTTGTAATTGGGAAATTTACGCCCCCAATAAATGTGTTGTTTAACATAACTTCTGATACCATCATTTGAATGTATTCTGCTATTCTCTTTCTTTGCAGTTGTTTCTGTTCTGGTTTGTCGAATTCTCTCCTTTTTGGGAATGGCCTCATGGGCGTAGACAGGATTTTAGTTAGGGAGGGCTCATATAAATATTCTCCAGAACCCCCCCCCCCCTAAAAAAAAATTGGAAATGGTTGGTTTTGAATTTTTCTTTGAAAACTATTTGTTTTTGGAAATTTAGCTACGCCCATTAATGGCCTGGATGTTCCATTTGATTAATTTTAAAAATAAAAGTCAGTTCCTTAGTGTTGAAGTTTCTCATTAATTTTATTGTTTTCCCTATTCTGTACATCTAATTTTGATACTTTAATTAGTTTCGTATCTGTCGGTGTTTTTCATAATTATCAACATTAATGCCTCAACCTAGCACTATTTTTCAGTAGTTATCGATTGGTTACATTATGCAGTCTATTTGTCTAACTCTCACATTATACAATTTTACTTCCGAAAATTATCAAAATATAAATTTTATTCATCCCTGAAATTTCAACAGTTGACAGAAATAACAAATTGTATTAATTGTAATTTAATGAATGAAATTTTTCTCTTTGTTTTTTGTCTGATTATTTTGAAATTAACTTGTTTTTCCTCATTTTTCTTTTAGATCTACTAATCAAGACTACAAACGTAGTGGTTATGATCGTGGACATCTCGCTGCTGCTGGAAATCATCGTGTTTGTCAAGAGCACGTGGACGAAACATTTTATCTAACAAATATTACACCTCAAGTTGGTCGGGGTTTCAATCGTGACGCTTGGAACGAATTAGAAAAATACGTTAGAAAATTGGCACGTAAACATAATAATGTTTACGTTTGCACTGGCCCGTTATTTTTACCTAAGTACATTAGAATCGCATTTAATTTTAAAAGTTTAAACGTTGAAAAGTTATATCATTGGCTGTTTCGAATGCCGTATTTTACAGAAAAGAAGGCGATGGCAAAAGATACGTTAGATACGAAGTTATCGGACCTAATCATGTGGCGGTTCCAACTCATTTTTTCAAAGTCATCGTTATGGAAAACGATGAAAATAATTTAGAAATGGAATCGTATGTTATGCCAAATCAAGAGATTGAAAGCGGAACTCCTCTGCATGTTTTTCAGGTTAACTAAAAAAATTTATGAATGAGGCCATGGTATTGGTTTGTAATCGCTGTTGTTGCTGCTAATCCTAATCAAAAACCTCATTTAATTTCAGGTGCCACCTGAAAGCATTGAAAGGGCTTCTGGATTGTTATTTTTCAGTAGGCTATCACGGAGTAGACTGAAACGAATCAATAATAAAATTTTGTGATGTGCTTTGACGGTGAAATATTTTGCTGGAATGCTTAATTATGTCGAGTGAAATTTAGGATTTTTTAAAAATAATTTAATAAATGTTGGTGAATTTTATGTTAGGTGGAAACTTTTTTTACCTACTTCGGCTTCGAAAGCGCTGATATGAAAGTTTGATTTTTTATTAGATTCCGCCATCGAGAATTGCCTCATTATCGTTGGTGCCGTTAATTTTAATACGGGATCATCTTTTCCAAAAAAAATTATATATACGTGCACAAATGGTATTGGATGATCTTACTTGGGTATTTTCTACTCCCTTGTTGCGTTTAATATCTCGAAAAATGCCGGAAGTATCAAAAGAAATTTTAATTGCCTACTACATATTAAATAAAAATATAAATCTTTAAAAACTAAACTATTTCGTTGTTTTTTGAATTTATAGAAGAACCTATGTCAAAATATCTCTGCCGCGCATCAACTGGGGTGTGTATTTTCCAAAAATGTCAAATTTTGTGGCTTCCATTCGAAAACCAGAGGACCGATTTCGATCAAGTCCAATACCAAACCAGTCTCTAATAGTCTTCAACTGCCATAAAAATTTTGAACCAAAATCTTTTTAATTTATAAAAATTAACGTGATGACAGCATGGTGGGTTTGCAATACTTCGAGAACCCGTTCCTCCGAAACTAGCTGATTAATTTCAAAAATTTTAACACGAATATATAGCCCATGAAAGCTTCTAACACTACCCCAAGTTTCATTTCCATAGGTCAAAAAGCGGAGACTCCACAGACCCTCAAAATGTAGAAATATTTACATACATATATTGTGTATAGAAGAATTTGAATGATATACATATATGTTTGTGATTTACAACCGCCATTGCACTGAATGCAATAGATACAATCAAGACAAAAGTCTGGGTAGAGAATTTATTAAATCTGGTTGCCTTTTTGAAATAAATAATTATTTAAATCCTATTATTCAAGAACGTTAATAGGTTTGACAAGAACGTCAAAAAGATTTAAATGACATTAATATTTGTGAGTATTTGGGTATTTAAACAAAATAATCTTGGCCAGGTTATAAAGCATCCAAGTCATCATTTCTATAGTCTATACACAAAAGGTATGAAACATTTGATCCCAAAGTACATTCAAGGAATATACACAAAACTAAATGCATTAAGCAATAGCAAATATAGTAGCAGACATTTAATAGTTTATTTAGTTTACACTGAGATGAAATTTCTTGACAAGTCATTTAAGAGATACTAATATTTTTGTTATTTTATTGTTTGCACAGAAACTTGCAAGAACAAAAGTCATTTAGTTTTATTTCATTTTTGTTACTGTTGTTTCTAGATCTGTTATTTGTTAAATAAGATACTTATTCATATTGTCATAAATTTTGTTAAATTATATGACATTGATTCCTGAACTTTGATATTGTAATTATTTACTTTCACAGTGATGTGAGGCGTACAGAACAAGGATCGAAAGAACTTGAGACTTTTTACTTTGATGACAATTTTTTGCGGACTAAAATATGTTTCACAAATGAAATATGAAATGGCAAAGCAACAGCGTTATTGGATCGAGAATAGTAGGGGAAGCACTTTGGGATGAGAGTGTACGAGTGACATATATATATAATGTGTTCGTGATGATGGTGAAGAAAGAGAGAAGGTGGGATTTCCATTACAACACCCCCCTGAAATTTTACCGTTCGAATTCTTCATCATGTTGTACGCTGAAAGTAAACGAATTATTATTATTTCTAAAAAAAATTTTAAGTACAAAAAATAATATATGCACAATAAAAAAAAAAAAAAAAAAAATATTGACATCGTATTATTCCAACATTATTGTGGTAACTTTGGTTCCTAAAATAATTTTGTTGTGCTGTGCTTCGAGAGTAAATAAAAAAAATAAATTGAATAAGATAAATAAATACAATAAATAAATAGTATGGTAACATGCATGGAATATTCAATATTAATATATGATATAAAAATGGTAGTATGCAAAAAAAATTATTAAAGTATAAAAATTGGTAACTTGCAAAAATATTCAAATATTATGTATATGAGATGATTCATTCATCGTATATTTCGAGTGGAGCAAAAAATAAAAGGAGAAAAAAAGAGAAAAAAAATATTCACGAACATATATTACATTAAAGGAAAAAGAAAAAAAAAAATTGACAAAGGTATTTCCGATTACGAGTTTGTTGAATTTGAAGGAACGTTACGTTTCGTATCTTATCTAAATAATATGACATGTAAAAGATTGTAGAATAATATACGTTGCATCGCTTATTATCTTTCCTGTATTGCTATTGTATTTGAACTGGCGTCTAACATGTTTTATGATAAGGCAACCTTTTCAATTTATCTTAATTGTGGTCATGTAATGGGTTTTAATCTTTATTGTGTTTATTGTTAGTGGATTTTCTTTCATCATATTGTGTGGGAATATTTTGTGTGCTTGTTTGAAAATGTATAGGGTTTTTATTATACGAATTGTAGGGTTTATTCTTGCTCGATTTTAATGCTGTTTTCTTTGTTGCAATTTTCGAGAAATCGAGTATCTATTTCTTGCAAGAATTTTCTAGTAAAATTGTATTGTTAATTACTCTTTTTGCAATAATTGAAGGTTAATTTTTCAGCAACTATTTTCATGTTTCGACTTATATTTTTGACTTGGGACAACTTGTACTTTGCAGGGAAATTTTTCAACATATTATTAATTTGAAATAAACGAATTATTATTATATTATGTGTATATGTTAGTTTTGTTTAATACTTTGACAATTATATTTTCAAATTTTGAACGATCTAAAGATTTGGTCAAAATATCGGCCAATTGATTTTCAGAACTCACAGTTCTAAAAAATATTATTTTTTCTTCTAATGCTTCTAATATTGAGTAGTATTTAATCATTAGGGCCCTAGATTTTTTCTGACTACCCCCTGAACATATTTTTTGTGTTGAAATATTGTCTTCCATTATATCTATGATCAATTTTTCTCTAAAAATTTCATAATTCATATAATGTATGACTTTTATCGTATCTAAAGTGTCAAAAACTGCAATTATTTCTGTTGCAGTACTTGATGAGGCATGAATAGTTTGCTTGGAGCAATTCCACTCCACCAAATCTCCATTAGCAAATAACATAAATCCAGTTATTGACTTACCTTTTTTGAGATTATTTAGGTCTATGTTTGTTTCATCCACTTGGGGTGCATATGAGGCATCAATATAAGCCTGTATTCCATCCCCTTCCGATTTATATATTACATTATAATTTTTCGTTGTATTGACGTACCTAAAAATTCTTTTTACATAATTCTTGAGTGTGTCATTAGAATTATTTTGGAAATGTGAGAAAAAATTGACTGGGAATAATATGTCCGGCCTTGTAAGTCTTGCTAAATATAATAGCCCTCCTATCATTGACCTATATTCGGTATCATCTCTACCATTTTCTATTTTATCTATTTTCAAGCCTGTTTCCATAGGGGTATTGGTATTTTTTAATTCTGAAATTCCAAATTTCTTTAACATTTTATCTATGTATTTATATTGTGAAAGTATTATTGTATTATTATCGATGTTTCTAACTATTTCTAAACCTACAAAAAATCTAGGATTGTTTATTATAGTAATTGTAAAATCTTTTTGCAACTCCTCATTTATTTTTGTGATAGACAGTTTCGAGTTTGACGTAATTAATATGTCGTCCACATATGTTAAAAAGTATATTTTTTCATCATTATTAATTATTGTATAAAGACATCTCTATCACTTTTGGTTCTAGTAAAGCCCATATCCTTCACTTTCATGTCCAATAAGTCATACCATCATTTGCTGGATGTTTTCAATCCATAAATTGACTTTTTCAATTCGAGTACCTGATTTGTGTTTATGTTTATCCCTTCAGGTCTTCTTATAAAAATAGGTTTTATTATTGGTGAGTTTAAGTATGCGGTTTTCACGTCATATTGTACCATTATTAATTTTTCTTTATTAACTATAGATAATAATAATCTTATGGTTCCTATCGATGCTACCGGGCCATGGGTTTTGGCAATACCATATTCGGTTCGATCTTTTAAACCTCTCGCCACAAGTCTCGCTTTTGGTTTTGGATTTCCAAATTCATAAAATTTTATTGTGAAAATCCATCTTGTATCAATAAGTTTTTGGCAATCGTAATCTACTATTTCCCATACCTTCATGTCATCAAGAGAATTGAATTCGTCATTTATGGCCCTAATCCAATCCTCCCTAAATGGGTTTGTATTTATTTCAGAGAAAGTTTTCGGAATATTGTCCTCTATGTATATTTTATTGTATTTAATGTTGACGTTCATTATAATTGGGTTGATTATCCCCAAATCATATTCATAATCTGCTGATTTTATTGTGAGGGGTTTATTATTTATTTTTAATGATTTTATATTTTGTGTTTCGTCCATTTTTACATCACATGAAATATAGGATTTTGTATTATAGGGATCTCTAAGACAGTATCCCGTATTTGTATAGCCCATCATTATATTTTTCTCTGCCCTATGTGCTAATTTCGGGTCAATTTTATTTTTTGATTTTGATTTTGCCTTCGTAGCATTTTGTCTTCTGACTTCTACAGGTATATGTCTATATGTTAATGCCCCGAAGACTTTAAGATTTTTTAAATTTGGTTTCTTCCCATAAAACAATTCATAGGGTGTTTTAAATCCTTCATTTGCTTTTGTGGGGGATCTATTAATTAAATAAGCTGATGTAACTACAGCATAAGACCAATATTTTATGTCAAGATTGGCATCAATTAACATGGCTCGTACTCTCCTCATTAAAGTTTGATTCTGCCTTTCGGCAATACCATTTAACTCCGGCAAATACGGTACCACATAATCCATTGTTATGCCAACCTCACTACAATAATTTATTATTATGGTATCTGTATATTCCTTCGCATTATCACATCTTATAGTACCTATAGGATATTCAGGAAATTTGTTTTTCATTGATACTATAATATTTTTAAATTCATTTGTCACTTGGCTTTTATTAGCAATAGGCATGACAAAAGTGTATTTAGAAAAATGGTCTATAAATGTTAAAATATATTTTTGTTTTGCCACAGATGGCGTAAAGGACCCATAATATCTGAGGACGCTATCTCTAATTCCCTAGTTGGTTTAATCCTAATTCCAGTATGACCTAATCTTGAGTTATTGGCAATACAACATATTTGGCAATTTACAAAATCTTCATCCCTAAAGTTTATATTTTCGGGAATGCCAACTGCTAATGTTTTTAATTTTTGCAGATATCTGGTATTTAAATGCCCAAGCCTCCTATGTATTATCAATTTTTTATTAATATTATTATTTATTTGTGTTCTATTATTGTTGATATTATTTTCATTTCTTCCTTCTATTATTTCCTCATTTTCACCCCCCTGAGGTGTTTCAGTATTCGTATCATCATCTTGAATTTCCAGTTCTACTGTAAAATCATCCCATTCATCATCTATATTTTGAGTGACTGGGGTACATATTATATTCTGAGGGTTCTTATTACTATTTTCTATTTGTGTTTTATTATTATTTTCCATATTATAATATATATAAAAAATTCCTTCCTCCTTTTTTGCAGTCATAATTATTTCTGCATTTTCAATAAAATATATATTTGCAATATCTTTCTGTTGGTCGATATTGATTATTCCAGTATTTGTGATTTTTATTGCTGAAATAATATCTAGGTTTAGATCCGGCACATAATGGACATCGTTCAATTCTATCAATGACTGAATTTTATTGAAATTTTCGACTTTGATCACCATCCTACCTGTATGAGTGGCGTATAAAAAGGTATTTTTTCCCGCACATTGCAATTTTATTGGAGTTACAAATTTTTTAACATCTACTAATTTATTAAAATCAGACGTTAGATGTACCTCTGCAGCTCTATCCAAAATTGCTTTGTGGTTCAACATTGTATAATTTTCATTATTATTATATTTATTATTATTAATTAATTCATTCAATAACCATTCGTTATTATTCTGATTGAATTTTTTGATCATGCAACACATTTTTACTTGCTGTTCTGCATTATCTTTTTTGTTATTATTAGGTTGATTTACATTCGTTTTTGGGGGATAATTTCCTTGATTATTATTAGAATTATCATTATTATTATTTGGTTGTGGATTATTATTACCACAATTTTGTGCTATGTGCCCAAATTGCCCACATTTGTAACATTTCGTATTATTTTGATTATAATTTCTCCCATTTCCTCTATAGTTATAACCTCTATAATTCGAGTTATCCCTATAATTATTTCCTCTATAATTTCCATTACTATTATTCCCATTATTGTTCGTATTGTTATTTTGGTTTTGGTTTATTTCATTACCATTACCATTACCATTACTATTACCATTACTATTATTAAAATTATTTCTATTACCATTTCTATAATTATTATGACCATTGCCGTTTCCTCTATAATTATTATATCTTCCCCTATAATTATATCTATTGTTATTTCCATTGTTTCTAAAATTATTGTTTGATTGATTATTATTATTATTATTCTGCTTTTTCAAGGTCTGATCCCTAAATTTTTGGTCAGAGTCCTCTCTCAATATTCTTTTAAAGTTATCTACATTTTTTTCATTTGAAGATAAATTTTCAAATTGCATTTTTGCAATTGCCTGCTCGTAGCATAAAGCTAATTGCAAATTTTCTAATTCCTCTACTTCCGTAATTTCTTTACCACTATCTCTTACATCAGTTACTAACTCATCCCATTTTTTTCAAAAAACCTTTTATATTTCCACCAGATTGAAATCTAAACTCCATCCATTTGGCCTTTGCCATGTTAGCAGTGACTGAAGTTATAGTGCCATAAATATTATCCAATTTCTTTAACATTAAAATGGCGGTATTGCAATCTCTTATTTGCTTGGTAATTTCATTTGACACTCTTTCTAGTACAAATGCCTTAGCATTGTCTTGCATTTTGCAATAATTCATCATATCCTTATCGGGTCTGAAATTTAGATCATCTATGTGATTAATATATGATTGTAAAAATTCGTGTTCTCCGAAAATATCGTAGTACCCAGCTCCCCTTATGGCTGAAATAATCATCCTATGCCAATCTAAGTAATATTTCCCATTGAATACTTTTCCCAAGGGTGCTTGTATGGGTTTAATTTCATTTGGGGATGCCATATTTTCTTCGATTTTTCGAAAGCCTAACACACTATTTTCACTATTAACTATAGCTATATATTTTTTATTTTCAATAGATTCTTTTTCAATTTCCTTTATTAAATTTTCTTCTATTTTATTCGTTTTTTCCAGTTCCTTTTCACTATTCTTTTTTATATTTATTTCGTTACTATCCAGTTTTTATTACTTAATTAATTAAAGAATCTGTTCATAAATTTATCTTTCGATTTTTCAGAACTATAAATCCTGCTCGAAAAATAATTTACTGAGGATTCCAAAATTTTAATATATTTTAAACTGCTAATATCTTCAATTCTTCCCAATATATCTATTACAAACGATTCTAATATCATCTCACCCGTGAAGTATTTAACGTAGGGTAAATTATAAGTTTCAGTTTTTACATCAATCACTTTTTCACCTTCAAACTTTTTTATCAATTCCTTTAAATCTTCTTTTTCAATATTATACTCTCCAATTTTTCCTTCAAACAAATTTACTGTAGGGGACATAAATAATTATTAAAAAAATTTTACTCTTCTCGCCTCAGTTCAAATACAATAATTGCATAAACACGAAAAATAATTAACTTCAACAAATATTACCTTTACAAAGAAATTTTCTACCTTATTATTTCTGATGTGTTGACGAATGATTTCTGTTTTCTCTACTCCGCTGGCTACCACTGTACTTCCTGCTTGAATTTTGTTTTGAGTTGGCCTAAAAATTTGGTCTTCGATGTGTGGATCTACGATGAGTCCTCGATGACGGGAGCAGGTTTCCTTTGGCTGTTCACAAGATCTCTTTGGTGGTCCTTACTGGATTTAGCATTTGATGACTTCCAGGATTGGCTGTTATTAAGTCCGGAACTTCAGCTTCAAATTTTCTATTTAATTTTGAATTTTTCAAAAATTTAAAATAAATTAAAATTCGAGTTTAAACTTCTCAAAAAAACACGGTAAATACTTCGTGTATTACTCAACAGAAAACATGAAAAAATTTTCGCACAACAGTAAATTAATTCAAAAAATTATTTATCCATCAATTCAGGATTTTTCAAGTCTCTCCTCAAAGTTCTACCGCAGCGATGGCTACCATGATGTGAGGCGTACAGAACGAGGATCGAAAGAACTTGAGACTTTTTACTTTGACGACATTTTATTGCGGACTAAAATATGTTTCACAAATGAAATATGAAATGGCGAAGCAACAGCGTTATCGGATCGAGAATAGTAGGGGAAGAACTTTGTGATGAGAGTGTACGTGTGACATATATATATAATGTGTTCGTGATGATGATGAAGAAAGAGAGAAGGTGGGATTTCCGTTACAACACACAGTAATAAGAAGGAGTGTTGAAATGATATCACAAATAGTTTTATGAGAAAGTTCACTTGAGAGAACTAGAACTTAATATGAGAACTTAGTCTTAAATAAAATAGATGCAGAACATATCGATATATACAAAAGCTTCCAGAATATTCTACGAAGACCCGTTTAGTAGACTCCATCATGTTCCGTCGTCGTTAACACTTTGTACAATCGTTATAGAATAAACAGTAAACACGCTTACCCTCTCTATCCGAGTATTATTCCAATCGTACATAATAACTATATACTCAAGTCGCAAAAGTGTTTGGAATGGTTTCTGGTTATCAATTTTCCATTGTTCTTTTCTGCATGAATTTCTTTTTAGGTTCATACTAATAGCTGAATATGCGTTTTTTAGAGTTCGACAGCAAATAGGTATCATGCGTGTCATTGTTGCGTGTTAACTGCGTTAGTTCTGTTTTACTGACATTCTGGTAAGTCGTAAGTTTCAGGGAAACAGTAGTTATTGTATCTCTTATCTTACCCTTAATGTGCTAAAAGCTGCTTATATTATTTTAGTCATTTCAGTGTTGGAACATTAATTTCGATGGCGTGTCCCGAATCTCGTTTGAAATGTTTTCTGCATTATGGTTGCGAGGATAGAATTTACTTACCAAATCGTAATACCAAGTATTCGTTTTACCCAGATAATGTGAAATCTGTTTTGGAATTATTGACTAATTCAGAAACTGATAAGAATGTTGTATCCACCATCATGAAAGTAAGTCATATTATTTTAACAAATTAAAAAAACTTTTTGTGTCTGATTTTTATTTAAACTGCTCTGTACTCGATTGCTTCAGCACATATTCAGACATCACCTGCAATAAGTTGCATCAACGATTTTATTTAATTTCAATGCTCAGCTCAACTATTGTTATAGTTGGTGGTGACATCTTCGGTGTCCATTCTGTCTCAAGTCTGACGACTTATGCGACAATTTGTTTTTGTTTTATTTCTGTTTTTTTTGTAGGTGTTTCAGAATGGGTACATCGTTGAGCCGTGTGCGACCATGTACGCGTTGGCCCTGATTGTTCGAAAAGCAGATCGTAGTAAAAAAAATAAAATAATTTGCGAAGCTTACAGGGCTGCTCGTAAACTAAGTGAAGATAGTGCGGAATGTTTTCTAATGTTTACCAACTATCTCCGAGAAATTGCGAAACTCGACAATAAGAAGGGTTTTGGTAAAGGATGGCGAGTAACTGTTCAGAAGTGGTATTGTAACAAAGATCCGCTTCCTTTGGCAGAAACAGTATCAAAAGTATCATCTGCGAATTTTTGGAGTCATAAAGATGTGCTTAAGTTGAGTCGTTTGAAGGCTCCTGCTGAAGGTGTTGGTACGAAGACCTTACTTTCTCTAGCCTTTTTTATGTCTCGTTTTTCGTAAAATTTTTTCAATGATTAGGAACAGCGGCAGTTTTAACGTTTATTCAAAAAGGGTATAAGTCGGCATATGATAAATATTCCAATGAAACTGAAGCTAAAGCTGTTTTGGAGTATTTAAAATTAGTGGATCAAGTTCGCAAAGCAGACACCGATTCTGCGCTAATCAACCTAATAACAGTGAACGGATTCACAATTGATTATTGTCCAATAAATTATCTGACAAACCACGAGGTATTCAATTTTGTAGATTTTGAATAATGATGATTATGCTCTTCAAAGTATCACTGAATTTAATTTTTTGATTAGGTTTGGTTAGCTTTGATTCCGCGTATGAATATTGAATGCCTATTGTCTAACTTGAATCGTATGTCAAAACTGAAACTCTTCCGTCAGCGTCCCGTTATTCAAGAAGTTGTTCAACGTTTCGGTCAACAAGATGAAGAATTGACAAATATTCATCCGATCTATGTTCATGTCATTCGCAAACAATATGAGGAAGGGCCTAAGTGAGTTAAAACCTTATTTAATTTTCATCATTGTTCATCGGTATTCTGGTTGTGAAATCGGAAATCATTTCTGAAAACTATATCTCCGTACTCAGTAATAATCGTCTTAAATTTTTGTTGAATCGTTTTTGGAGATAAAATTAAACTAAACAGCTGTTGGAGGGTTAGCAAAAATTGACATTTTTCTCAGATCTTGTTGGTTTTAGGTTAAAACGACTGGTTTTCTTGTTGAAGTCTAGAAAATTAATTTTTCAGCACCATTTTGAGAAGAGTAAAAGAGGGAAAATTACATTGAAGAGCTTATAAGTTGGGAACAAATTGACCAATCAAAACCAAAATTGGTAGGTCTGATCCTTGTATGGGAGGTACTATTTGTACCAAATTTTGTGACTGTTGAAAGAAAATTGCAACTTTCATTGAGATATCATGAAAAATTAGCACCTCCAACAGCCCCAGGGAATGAACCATAATACCAATAAGAATCAAATTTGGAATCGTGTTAGATATATTTCATATAAATACCTGTACCAAATTTTGTGACTGTAGCTTGAAAATTACTACTTTTAGAGCCATTAATCTGCCAAAACTTCAACAAAACCGCTCCTATCAGACGTACCGTAAAGCCTATCCGCACCAAAATTGACAGGTACTGTCGACCTGTAGCACGCCTATCGATTGAAAATTGTGACCTCTATGCTGTGCAGTAAGAGATGCATATAAAATGACCTACCGGACGAACTATCCGCTCGATTTGGACTAAAAACAATAGGGTTCTTTGAGTGAATTCGAATATGTGTTTCAAATTTCGAAACCATCCGATCAAAATTACGCCTGGAAATTGACTCAAAGCATAAAGGGGTACATATAAAAAAAATTAAGTCTCAAAAATAGCGCCAAAATGCTCAGAAGATCATGAAACGAAAAACGTACCCACTCCCACCCTTGGGTCTGAATACTCAGGCAATTTTAATAAGTAGATTTTTTTTAAAATCTACTTAAAAATGTAGATTTGGTGGGCAAAGACAGCCCCAAAAAGAACGGGAGTTTTTGGATTGTTACCTATTCTCTTTTCGTAGTTTATTTTGTTCTACAGCAGCGGGTACGTTTTTTGGTGCCCTTATTTCGAATTTGACTTTCACTTTTTCATTCATCCCGTTCCACGACACCAAGAGGCTTTAAAAGGGGTCCAAATTTTTACTTGTCATATTTTGCTGTGTGATATATCAACTATTTATGGAACGCTGATTTCAAGTTTGATGTTCATTTTTTCAATTGCACTAATTTTTCGACTCCAAAGGGCTTTAAAGCGAGTCCAAGTTTTGACTTCATATATTTTGTTTTATGCATCGTTTCTGGACACAGATTTCGAATTTTATATTCATTTTTTAATTCAGCCCATTCTGCGACACTTCAAAAAGCATTCAAAGTTTGATTTCTCATATTTTGTCGTGTGATACATTACTGTGAATGATTTTGGGGACGCTGGTTTCAAGTTACGTGCAGTTTTTATTTTTTATTTTTTTCATTTAACCCATTATTTCACCACCGGAACTTCTTATATTTTATTAGGTGGTACATTGCTTAGTATGTCTTTTGAAGCTCTGATTTTAAATTTGATATAAAAAATGAAAATATCTGAGTTTGGGGGTGTAATTGATTTTTAATGAAAGATTGTTACATGAATTCAGGGGCAGTTCCGCAATATCTCGTAAGAAGTTTTACTTTCACCGCGTGTCCATGACACACACTTTTTTTTTTTCTAATGACCATGTTGTGAATGAGTGAAAATTTTCTTAGTCGCTATCAACAGCTGCTTTGATTAAATGTTTTATTCTTTTATATTTGTTAACCAGTCTTGCAATTGAGTTTCAATATCTGCAACGGCAACAATTGCAAGAAGCATTGCCTGAAGGGGCTGGGGATGACAATTCTGTTGCAATCCCTCTTGAAGCTCAACAACATTTTCCAAGGCAGCCTCCTCCACGAAGAAATCCAGATATAATTGAGGCATTAACATCCTTGTTTAACAAATCAATCTCGGTAATTATGGAATATATTTACAACTACTGTTAGTTTGTTCTTTCTGATATATATATTTGGTACTATAAATATAGACTATATTCAATTGCAAATGAGTCCATTTTGGTCAGTCAAGTTTCTTTTTATGCCTGAAATTAGTATTAAGTGAAAAAATATTTTCGTTACTTTTCAATATATTGTGTAATATTATCTAATCTAATAATTTCTAAAAAAAAAAATTATACATTTTCAATGGTAGGAATAAAAATATAAATTCATTAACAAAACAAATGCCGCTAATGTAACTATTAAAGGTATCCTTCATGTATTTAAATATTATATATACTACCTTAAATCATAGTCTTAGTGAGTCACTTCCTCCCACCTCCATTAATATTTATGAGGGTGAAACGTTTTATAAAAAATTTATTATTTTCAAAATAAATTATTAGTTGTTTTCGATATGGCAGAAAAGAGTGGACCTAAATACTTTTGGAGGGCTATTCTCCTAATATTCAAGTCATATTTACTTTTTATTGGCCCATATAGTCAACATTAGCGGAATAGCCCCCATAAAAGTTTCCGCTCTTTTTGGCCATGTTGAACACAGCTTTTGAGTTAAAAAGTGATGTCATATTTCATTGGATAGAATAGTTCAATAATATTAATTGTTCAAAATGAAGAACATGAGTTACGTTTATTATTGTAATATTTCCTACGTGTAGTTATGTAAACAGTATCAGTCGTAAAAATGATTTTTTTGATGTTTAAACATCTCAGCTCTCGGTGAGGGCTATACGCGAGACTTACGAACGTGAGGGTAAGGAGGCAGATCGTAAGTTTTGTTGTTATATCCTTGTGTATGTTTGTCTGTGGTTGCATGCACTTGTCCATTGGAAGTTGAACGATTCATTTCAATTTTGAAACAAATTTCTTATATTTCATTTAATGATTACTTAGCATCTATTTAAGCTAGAGAGCTGTGGTTGGTATTGTTGAAAAGAGGTGAAAATTTACAAAATTTTCATGCAATTTTTTAATCATCTTTACCAATTTAGAAATGAACAAACTAAAAAAACGCAAATAATTGAAAATTTGTTATTTATTTGATTCTAGAAACTTCTCATGTTTCACTCATTGATTCCTGAGTCTCTATTTAGCTAGGAAGCTGAGGTTGTTATCATTAAAAGAAGGAGAAAATTTGCGGAAATTTACTGTACACATCATTTTTCTATTATCTTCAACAGTTTGAAAATAATGAACAAAAAAAAAAAGAAAGAAGGAAATTAAAGGAAAATTTGCCATTTTTGAAACCTACTTTTTCATTTAATGATTTCTCAGCCGCTATTTAAATTAGTGAGTTGAGATTAATATCATTGAAGTAGAGAAAATTTGTATAAATTGCCTATTTAATTGTTTCTATCATATTTAGCAGTTTAAAAAATAGACGAAATAAAAAGCCCAAATTATTAGAAAATTTGTTTTTTTAGTATTGTTTAGATATGTTCATGTTTACACATCAGGAACAATTCTTCATGCGTATAGCGGCAGCGGCATTTTCTTTTTTGTTGTACTCTTTTTGGAAATTACTTACTATACAGGTTAATTTGTTCTCTTAACCTTTCATGTTGAAAAATAAAAACATTATAAAAACTAGTTGCCATTAAAATATCAAAACAGTTTTTTCCTTTAAAAAATATAGTTTCTTAATATGTGGTACTATAAGCCTGTTCACTTGAGATTCATTACTGCGAGAAAAGAAAGAGGGCGTAGATTTAGCAATTAGAAAAATGATATTTTCCAGTGTTTATCAATATTGTTTCAGATCCTATTACTATTTCAGTGCACATTTTGAAGTGTTGACGATGAAAAAGATGTGTCGCTGCACTGCTTTTACTTGACACGTACAGCCAGAATTTGTTTCGTAATCTGAGTCACTTATTGTTACATATTTTTAAAACAGGGTCTCATGTTCTTCACGTCTGAGCTATTATGCAGTTTCATTTGAGCATACCTCAGCTGATTTTCTGACATTTTTAATTTGATGTTTTATAATTGTTATTTTGTTCTATTTGTCTACACAAAACTGGTATTAACATTAATTTTCATTCATCTTGTTTCGCTTCTATCTTCTCCAGAGTTGAAAGTTGGCTTTTCAACATTTCTTTTATTAAATTAGATTTCTTTTAAACGGTCCTATCAGTTACAGTCTTATTCATTCTGTGGTTCTTGAAAAAATATTTTAGGTTGGTTTATGCTATTTATTGATGAAAATGTTACCATTAACTAACACTTCTCAAAACAAATTTTTTCTCCTGTAGGATAAGGATGTCTTCGTTTGAGTTACTTCCTTAATTAATTTTTTTCTTTTTCGATAGAATCGGAAATTTTTGAGTGTATTGTTAAATTTTAATGTGTGAAATGATTAATCCGTTTGATTTTAATTTGTACCAAATGCTAATTCGTAGTTTTTTTTTTCGGCTGTGAAAAAATAAAATAAGGCAATTGTAGTTTTGAATCTTATTAATGTCCTTATTTCAGTGTTTGCCTCCTTCCGGACTTCGTTACCTCATTGCTTTGGATATGGCTGCAGCTCTCCCAAGTAGACGTTGTTATTTCGAGCGTTTTGTTAGCGTTGAGGAAGCTGCTTTGTTGGTCACGCTTTGCGTAATCAAAGCAGAAGTCGAATCCAACGTCAAGGTTGTCTCATTTGTGAAAGACGAGGATAAAGAGGTGAAAATATCAATGAGAGAAATACCTGTCAATAAAGCTGAAGAAACTCTGGATTCGCTGAAGGGCAAATTAAATATTGTAAGTTTTGCCCCATTTTCGTTTCAGACAAAGGACCAAATGCGAAAACATTACGAGTAAAAATAAATTCATATTCAAGCCTTGGTTTTAAACCGTTGCTTAAGTGTTGTGTTACGTTTTATCTGCAACTCATACCTTGCCTCGATCATGAGTGTCATGACTAAATCAGTTGAATTTTAGTTTTGAATCGTTTTTTGACTTTCGTTTCAATTCGAATCCCGAATGTTAGTCTTACATTTTATTTGTGAATTAACAAATTGTTGGAAATTGCTGAAAAATTGAAAATGACTTCTTCATGGGATATGTTTTTGCATGCAGATAAGTTTCCTACACATTAACCAAAACTGTCAACTCGAAAAAAGAATGTTTTTGCATTTGATCCACAGTTTGATGAATGGTATATTTAATTCGATAATACTCGTGTTGAACTGACATTAAGATTATTCATATTATGCATTTCTTATCGTCGCCCCGGGTTGCCGCAGCTTTTCTTGTTTACAATGTTATTTATTGGTAGTATTCCAGTTTTTGAGGAGAGAATTTCTTTATTCATAATAACTTTCTAAACAATTTCTTCTCACTTTCTGTTCGTCAGAAAATGGTTTCCCCGTTTCTTATTCGCAGTTTCAGACTCGTCAAGTTTCAATAGCTTCTCCACGGTAATAAATATTTTGAATATTTGTGGTTACTAGCTCTAAATTAGGATTTGGGTTTTGAATAATTTCTTCGAAACGCTTATTGAAATTTTGTCGTGCCTAACCTCTGGGAACCAGAATTTATCTCACTCATTAATTTTGACTATACATGATTATATGAACTGAGCATGGTGATAAAATCATGAAAGCAACCTGTGGAATACCTTGTCGTGAGAGATATTCACACTAGAAGGTCTTCAACAGTATTTTGCGTGTTCTGCCACTTCATATGAATAAGTATGGGAGAGCCAAATCCTCGGCGAACACTGGCAATTTTTGAGCCGGTTCTGAGAGTTTATATACCGAATTTGGCACACGCACACGGACACACATACGTACGTATGTATACGTAATTATGTCATACGTTGCGTCGTTTCCTGTCTCCGTTGAGATGATAAGAAACGACGCAGTGCATTTGGTACCGAGTCGTGACATTACCGAGATCGTTATCAGGTAATTGATCTCGACTCGTACGATGTATCTTACCTGTACGTACGTACAGGTACGAACATACAAACGCATTCGTGTGTATTAGTTTAACGTCATAGAGACGATTAATGCCAGCCTTTGGGCGGCGACTGTCGTCGAGGGGTGCGAGCCCCTAAAACCTCATACGAGTAATGTCCCCACAGCTACTCCCCCCCAGTTTTTGCGCCGCGAAAATGATAAGTCGCGTGCCTGGGGGGACTTATCGAGTCTACTGTCTTTGGTCCCGCTCCCATTTAGTGAGGGCAGACCCTACCGTGGCCCCGACACATTCGTAAGACTGCTTTCTAGCGTCTAATCGGGCCTGGTAGGCGTCCCTGCTTGTTTGTCCCCTTCTTCTCGGCGGTCGTTGGTGTGGAGCCGGGTGGTAAGGATGGGAACGATGAGACAGGCGGGGATCCACTAATGTTAAGGGCCTTGGCCTCCGATACATCGGGGAGTTTGAACTCCCAGATGGCTTGTAGGCCAGGCTAGCGGCAGGGGGAGGGCGTGGAATGCGCACCTCTTCCACCTGGGGTTGTTTCGTCTCCATCTTCGCTAAGGCTAAGGACTCCGGAGGTGGGTTTGCCACTCCCGGTGTCTTTTCCGGCGATTTTGGCGGCGAAATCAACGGAGGAAGGGGGGCGGACATTATTTTCACAATATCTGCGGCCGACGTCGTATCCATCAGTAGCTCGTTCTCTATTCGTTCAATTTCTTTTTCGTGTTCCATCTGCTCCTTTGTCTTTACAGGCTGAGGGGCAGGTGGTACCACGAATTGAAATGGTTGAGCTGAGAACGGGGTATTGGTCGAGGACGACATAAGGAAGGAATAAAACAAGGTACAAAGAAAGAAAAAAGAAAAAATGGTAGAAATTATTTTCGGCGTGTTCAGTTCGACAGTCGAAAGGCGAGTGAAAAACTTTGCGAGAATTTTCGATCGCAGCTTTATTCCAAGTCGTTATCTTATTTCAGACATGTTCGGAGGGGATAGTGCATTAAATATTCTTTAGCTTAAAAGTTTTCCGGTTAAATTTGGTTAAGTACAAGCAGAGTTAAGCGTGTTTGAATTTTCGTACTTTGAATTTTGTATTTCACAAAGGAATGCACTCTTCGTTTGTGACGTCACGATCTATTGACTATTTTGTTATCGGTATTGTTTGTCAATAGAAACACGTTGCAATGTTTTTCTTCCGTATTGCACGTGGATTTGTTTATTCGTGTCGTATTTTTATTGTACTCACTTTTTCTCTGCTTATCTGAAGAATTTCTTTTGTTACAATTATTCCCAGATTCTCGTACGTCTTTTTATGTGGGTTTGTATTTTCCGCTACGGATATTAACTTTCGTAAATATTTTTAGTTTCTCCGTGCCAATCTCTCGGATTTTCAAGTTGGAATTTGGTTTTTCTGCTTTCTGCTGCACAGGGGCCTGCCTCTTTTTCGTGGGCACAAGGGGGCTGACGGATCGTATTGTATTTTGACAATCTCGTCATTGAACTTCACCGATTTCTTTATTTTTGTTTTTCTTTCTGGTGATTTTTGTAATTTATCACCTTTTTCGACTGGATTGTCCTCAACTTTTCGTGGTTGTGTTGTTTCGGACTGTTCAGTCTGTTCTTCCTCTATTATTTCCTTGTGTGTCGTCTTCCTTGTTGCTCTTTGGAGCATTTTCTTGTCGTCGTTTATAAGGTACGCAGGTTTTAATCTGTCGATTGATATCGTTTTTTGTTCGCCTGCGATTATTATCATGAAATTCTTGTCATCTCGTGATACAACCTTATAAGGACCGGCGTATGGTTTCTCCAACGAAGATCTTATTTTTTCGTCTCTGACAAACACATGAGATGTTGTGGCCAAGTGTTTGGAGACATAAACCTTTGGTTGGCCATGACGAGTTGCCTGGTTCAAAAAGTTGTTGGCGTCAGTCCGTATGTCTTGGATGAGCGTTTTGGGGCCAATTTCTTTCGAATGGGTGAAAAAGTCCCCTGGTAGGCGTAGCTCTTCGCCGAGCACTAACTGCGCTGCAGAGTGACCCGTGTCGGTTTGAAGAGCAGATCGAAGGCCCAAGAGGATGGTTGGTAGTATGTCAACCCATCTCTTGGTGTCGCAAGCCATAATGGAGGCTTTCAAAGCTCTGTGCCATCGCTCAACTTTTCCATTTGCTTGAGGATGGTAAGCTGTGGTGTGATTGTGTTGTACACCAAGCTTCTTAGACAGCTCTTGAAAGAGCGAGCTTTCGAATTGACGACCCTGGTCTGTGATGATGACTTCAGGTATGCCATAGCGGGCAATCCAGGTGTCATATAACCTGGCAGCTACCGTAGGAGCTGTCATCTCATGGAGAGGAACTGCCTCTGGCCATTGAGTTGCTCTATCAATCATTGTCAACAGGTATCTGTGTCCTTGGGATGGGGGTAATGGACCCACCAAGTCTATGTGTATTGTTTTGAACCGCTCCGTTTGTTTAAAAGATTTGAGAGGCGACCGAGTATGTCTTCCTACTTTGGACTCTTGGCAATTCAGGCAACTGCGAGCCCATTTGTTGCAGTCGGACTTCATCCGAGGCCAAACAAATCTTTATGATACTAGTCCTGCAGTGCATCTTGGTCCAGGGTGCGATAGATTGTGCACACTACTGAATGCCAATTTGCGATACTTTGTCGGCAGGAATGGCCTATTCTTGCCTGTACTAATGTCGCATGTTAGTAAAACATTAGTACCAGGGATTTTCCTTTGTCTCAATTTGAGAGCTGTGTCATCGTTCGACAACAGTTCTTGCAATTCTGCATCCCTTAACTGTTCTTTAGCTATTTCAGCGTAAGGTAATTGAGACGGTGCCGAGATAGCTTCAATCCTACTAAGAGCATCAGCTGGAGTGTTGAGTTCTCCACTTATATACTGGATGTCCGTAGTCAACTGTCCTATGTAGTCCAATTGTCGAGTTCTTCTCGGGGAAGCTGGTTCTGTCTTTTGCGTGAAGGCATGTGTTAGGGGTTTATGATCTGTATACACAGTGAAACATCTACCCTCTAATTGGTGCCTGAAATGCTTCAGCGCAGCGAATATTCCCAGTAACTCCCTGTCGTATGTGCTGTAGTTCTTCTCGGTTTTTGATAGCTTTCTGGAGAAGAAAGCGAGCGGTAACTTCTTGTCATTGTCCTTTTGGTACAGTGTTGCACCAATAGCAAAGTCGGACGCATCAGTTGCGACACATAACGGCAGACTTTTGTCTGGGTGAGCTAGTAGAGTTGCATTTGCCAGTGTTTCTTTTATGTTTTCGAAGGCTTTTTCAGCTTCTTCAGTCCAGTCGAGTGGAGTTTTATCTTTCTTCTTGTTTGTTTTTATTAATGCAAACAGCTTACTTTGTTCGGCTGCAGCATTTTTAATGCAACGTCTGTAGAAATTCACCATCCCCAAGAAGCGTCTGAGTTCTGCTACGTTGGAGGGTTTCGGGAATTTCAATATGGGCTCTACCTTGGTCTTCAGAGGGGAAATGCCTTCGGTCGAGACTTGATAGCTGAGAAAGTCAATCCTGGATTGTTTGTATAAACTTTTTCCAACATTGATAGTAAGTCCAGCAGCGTGTATACGTTGTACGATGGTTCTTACATTCTTCTCGTGCTGTTGCTCACCGCCTTCTGAGCAAATGCATATGTCATCCAAATATGCATAAGCAAACGGCAAATCCATAAACAGTCCATTGATGAATCTTTGGAAAGTTTGTGCAGAATTACGGAGTCCAAACGGCATTCGAAGGTATTCGAATAACCCAAAGGGGGTTATGACCGCTGTCTTTGGGATGTCCTGTTCGGCCATTGGAATTTGGTGGAATGCCCAGTTGATGTCGATTTTTGTGAACATCGTTTTACCCTTCATATTTGCATTGAAGTCCATTATGTTTGGGACTGGATAGCGATCAGGAACTGTTTTGGCATTTAAGGCCCTGTAGTCTCCAACGATTCGCCACTCTCCACTGGCTTTTTTGGTCATGTGGATCGGGGAACTCCATGAACTTTTTGAGGGGCGGCATATGCCTTCTCCTATTATGCGATCATAGTATTCCCGTGCTGCTTTGAGTTTATCAGGCAGTAACCTGCGGGCTCTAGCATGGCAAGGCGGTCCTTTAGTTTCTATATAATGAATGGTATCATGTTTATAGGTCGGATGCCTGCGAACCGATGGTTGAGTAACTCCAGGATAGTCTGACAGAATCCGTAGGAATTGTTCGTCGACTTTTGTGCAACTGGATATATTGGTGTCCAGTTGGTACGCTAGCGTTTTGCCTTCCACCCATAGACCAGTATTGTTGTCTATGATTTTTCCATTTTTGAGGTCGATGACCAGACTGTAGTGCGCGAGAAAATCTGCACCCAGGATCGGAGTTGGAACGTCCGCAATTGTGAAGGACCACGTCATGTCTCTTCGCAAACCGATGCTTACTTTGCTGGATTCTATTCCGTAAGCTGGAAGGTTTCGACCATTCACAGTTCGGAGGTAGTATTTCGGAGGAAATGCCTTTTGGTTTTTATCTACTGGCAAAATGCTCAAGTCTGCACCTGAGTCAATTAGGTAACGTGTCCTATTTGTCCTGTCCTTGATGAACAGGCGGCGTGAGTACTTTTTCGAGGGATCTTCGGCCGCATAGACGACCCCTCTTTCTAGTTTGACGACTTATTGTATGATTTACCCCACCATTGGCATCTGTTGTTGCACTTGGTGGCCTCTGCACCAAACCGATTATGAAAGAAGCAGGATTTATCGTCCCAGTTTTGAGACCGGGGTTTGGGGGACGATGTTCTTCTTGGGGGAGTTGGACTCTGACCCCTGGTAGAATTGCTCTTACGGTCTCTGGACCTGGATTTTCTGTCGTTACTTCTATTGTTGCTCCTGCTTTTCGAGCGGTTGTTGTTTCTACCATTTCTTGGACTATTATTGTTATTCTTCTTCTTTATTTCACTAGTCAGCTGAGCTATCTGGGCTCGAAGCTGAGCTAGTTCTCCGGTCTCTGTTGATACTGCACTGATCGAGGATGTTGATCTCGAATGTTCCAGTGCACTATCTGCACTCTTCGCTAGGAAGTCTAGGTCCTCGGAATTGTTGATTACCGTGGTACCTATAGCTGCCAGACACTGCACAACATGTTGGGGTAGTTGCTTGCAGAACTGGTTCCCAATAACTGACGGTGACACTATATTATCGGCCTTTTGTCTAAGTTTGGCCATGAAGGTGGAGGGTTTGTCATCTCCAATCTTCATTCCGCCCATTACATCATCAATGATTTGGTTTTGAGTCTTACCAAACACATTTCTTATTTTCTTGCAGAACCAACTGTATTTATCTGCTTCCGCCGGAGGGCATTCCATGATATCCGGAATGCGGCGTATGATTTCTGCGGGCATGCCGCTACAAATGTGTGAATATTTTTGGTCGTTTTGCAGATTCTCTGTCTTAAAACGACCCTCGAGGAGAGTTAACCATAATTCAACTTCATTTGGTAGGAACTCCGGAATCTCTATCCTCCGTCTTTGGATGGCAGGGTTCTGCAATGTTTGCAATTGCAACAGCTGCAACAGCTGTGCGAGTACTTCAGGGGTCAGCTGTGGCTAACCACTTCCACCTGCTCCTGGTTGGTTTGATGATGGGTTCAGGTTTGTGTTTCCGTTGGGCATTGTGTGCTGAACTTCTCTATTGGTACTTTCTACGAAGAGTCTTCCAGACTCCGTGGGTTGTCGGTCTGGGGTCGAAGGGTCGGAGTCTTGGCTCAATTGACGACCACTTCTGAGTGTTCGAGCTGTTTTTTCGTTTTGGTTGATCACAGCTCCCAAACGTAAGGCTTCTGGCCTCCGGATCCGTTTTTGCTTCTCCGGAGTCTCAAAGACTTCAGAGTCTCTGGTCGAAGCTGGAGGAGTTGGCGGATGAGGGCAACTTTGTTCCTCCAGGTCTACTTGTCTTGGTTCCCTTCCGGCAAATATATTTGGAAGGGGGGTGTAATTTCCCACTTTCAAAGTAAAGACCTCTGCTTCGACAGCCAAAGGTGTCTAGGTCTTGTAAAAATTATTTGTATTACAAGCGAGTAACTCGCCAGCGCACCGCGCCTCTTTTTAGTAATAGCGCAACGCGCCTCTAGACACCCACGACGTAGCCAAAAAAATTACGTCGAGGTCACCACTGTGGAATACCTTGTCGTGAGAGATATTCACACTAGAAGGTCTTCAACAGTATTTTGCGTGTTCTGCCACTTCATACGAATAAGTATGGGAGAGCCAAATCCTCGGCAAACACTGGCGATTTTTGAGCCAGTTCTGAGAGTTTATATACTGAATTTGGCACACGCATATGGACACACATACGTACGTATGTATACGTAATTATGTCATACGTTGCGTCATTTCCTGTCTCCGTTGAGATGATAAGAAATGACGCAGTGCGTTTGGTACCGAGTTGTGACATTACCGAGATCGTTATCAGGTAATTGATCTCGACTCGTACGATGTATCTTACCTGTACGTACGTACAGGTACGAACATACAAACGCATTCGTGTGTATTAGTTTAACGTCATAGAGACGATTATTGCCAGCCTTTGGGCGGCGACTGTCGTCGAGGGGTGCGAGCCCCTAAAACCTCATACGAGTAATGTCCCCACACAACCTATCAAAATGAAAATCATTGGAGGAAGGTTCCCTGCTTTTTATTAAACTAGAATATCTCGACATCTAATAAAACTACGATGATGAATGAGAGGTTAAAATACCCGATACTTTACATTTGATCGAATGAGTCATTCACTTCATTTGGTCCACTTGGACCAGAGTTACAAGTAAATATAAAAAGAGAAACACTTTCAAAGTCTATTCCTTTCTCATTCAAACAAAACTATCGTGACATCTGATGGAGCTAGAGTAGTGTATATGAGCTCATAATATTGGGGATGTTGTGTATTATCAAATAAGCCCTCATTTATTTCTTTAGGAACATTTGGAGTAAAGTTATGGTGGAATATAAGATGTTTAGTTCAGCTTGCCTATTATTCAAACTATAAAGACCTAATTAAACAAAAATTGATGCATATGGTCTTCAGTTGATTGAGACATTACCTGGATTATTTAGTGAGTCCACATGTACTTATTTGATCTAATTGGAATGATGTCATTACTGTTGATCAAAATGACATTTTAGCAGTAAGTTTACTCACTTGTTATTGATTCAAGTAGTGAAATTATCCTTATCAGTCGACAGTTTTTGATATTGTTCATACTTAAGAATGACCAACAACTGGGAAATGAACTGATCTTAATAAAATTATAACTAAAATTGAAAATTTAAAGTTCAAATACAGTACAGTTGCTGTAATTCATGTGATAAGAATTACCTTAATTCCTCTAATGATACTTATTGTGTTGCCTTCAATCACACTACACCACCCACCCTATTAACTCAGTACATATAGTTATAATTAATATAGTCAAAGCCATTAATGTTAACTTGTCGTAAGGATAAGTGCAGAGGTATTAATATATAATTGTTAATTATTAATTTTTTTATTACATAATTTGCCAAATGACAGTAAACTCCCCTCATACTCTTGTCACTGACAAGATGTAAAAAGTGTTCCACAGTTTTTCATGTAATCTCTCCTCCATCCTCTCCGCATCACAAAGAAAAAACCTTGTATTTTTAGATTATCATAAAAATTCTATATTTAAGTGCAGTTTTTACATAATATTCTTGTTATAGTACATGTATTACAAAGCTCTGAATGTCCTCATTCAACATTAGTTAAAATTCATAAGGAGTCAAATAGGAATGTAGCCAAGGGAGAAAGGGAACAGGCTCCCCATAAGTATTTTTAGAGTTGGAAAAATTGAAATACCCTATTCACTTTAAGAAAGACGATATCATTTAGACTGTTACATATTATATCAGCACAGTTGAGCGTAATCACACACCTACTCTAGTGTAGTCCAATATGGGAGAAACAAAACCAGGGAAGTTACTTTTTGAACACGCCATATGTATTAATGCCTTGCCAAAGTTTCAGTTCAATTGTACTCTTGGTTGTTTAGATATATCGCTAGAATTCCCTAGCTTGTTTGAATTCATATCATTTGAATCAGCTAGTATGAGCAGAATTTGAGCTCTATCTCAAGAAATAATGGTATGATTTTTGTCAAATTTTTATAGAATCTTTGACTAACATATGTAGACATCTTGTTGAAATTTGAACTTTCTACCTCTTTAACAGTTCCCTCGCAATTAGTTTGAATAGCTTTGATTGCCTACAGTGATCGTAAAGAGCATTTGCATTTTAAAGTTAAACAGGTATTAAGAGGAAATATTAAAAATGCTCTAGAATTCTGAGTAAATGCTGAGCATGCTTGAGCCAGTATTTAATGTTTGAGGTTTTTGAGCATGAGCATGTGTTGAGCAAATGCCTGATCATACTCAGAATTTGCTCATTAATAATAAATGCTCGAAACATTTACCATCATTTCTTGAGAACAAAATGTAGTACGGGAGACAGTTGTGGGAGTGCGCTAGATTTTGCACAATGATTTACTCTTATAATGTATGACATCTTGAAAATTTATTTTTTGTAAACTTATTATTCATTTTTTGAATCCAGAAATCAAAATCATTGAAAATGCTGATAAATTCTCGACCATATGCTTTTAAATGTCAAGCATTTACTGAGCTAATGCTCGTTACCATCACTATAAACAGCACATTATCCCAAAGTCTACTTGTTTCACTGGTGGCCTACTAGAGAGCAGCTACTTTGACTTAAGATCCAATAATTACCCCTTCTATTCCCTCTTCATATCTATGTACATACATGATATTTTGAAAATCTTTTGATGAGGAACTATGCTCTATTCACTATAAGAAAGACATGTCATTAAGGCAGTTTGACGTATCAACCCAGTGGAGGACTGTCGTATGCAATTGAAGCTAATTAGTTACTTTCTTGACCACAAAATTGTGAATTATCATTCTTTCTTTCTTACAACCTGCATGTGGTATCGTCTTTCTTAAAGTAAACGTGGTTTATAGTTTTAAGATTAAATCTTGTAGAAATGTCAGCAGAATTTTGATTTGTTGAATTTTTTTTGGTATTGTATTTCAAGAATGAATAAGGTACTTAAGCCTTCTTATGTTCTTACCTGTACATACATACAGGTAAGATACGACGTTTGTACCCATAACTAATCAATAGATAAAGATCCTGGCGATGTCACGGAATGGTAAGAAATGTCTTATATGTCGTTTCTTATCAGTTACTAATAAGAAATGACGTAATTAGATGATGCAATAACATATGTATATGTACATATATGTATGTCTGTGTGTGTGTGTGTGTGATTCAAATCTTTTATACATATAAATTCTCAAAACTGGCTACAAACTCGCCAGTGTTCCCCCAGGTTTTGACTTTCCTATACGTGAGTACAAAGTGGTGGAACATGCGAATAGCTGTTAGCTACCTTCTTGTTGAGAATCCTCATCACAACAAGGTATTCCACAGTTTATATGGTAGGAGTTTATTATTGTTGAAGTAGTATTCACTTACCAGAACTTTGAAAAAAATTCAACAAATCAAAATCCTGTCGGTATTTCTTCAACATTTAATGGCATATTAACAAGATTTAATCTTAACTGGGTAAATAGTTGTATCTATTTACCCTGTTTACTTTAAAAGAGATATGACATCATTAAGACAGTTACATATTATCAGCGCAGTTCAGGTAATCAATATACAATTAAAATTAAAAATGATTGAATTTTTTTCACACCCAATTGTAAATTATTGTGTTAAGCAGGTTTTTTGAAAAAATCTACTTATTAAAATCATTCTCATGAAAAGACATTAGGTGAGACCTAATACGTTTTTTCGATTCATGCCAGAATATGACTTTTGGCAAAATTAATTCAAATTCATATTTATATGTTACGAGTAGAAATGAATTCGCTCAAAGAGCATATAAAATGCTAAAATACTCAAAACGTGTTCTGTCATTTAAAAATTTCTAGAATGCGAAAATTGGTGTTCTGGCTGTTTTTAAACGATTAGAACGCGTTCTGAGCTACAGGCTAATACCACAATACAAAATTTGTGTTGTGGTATTAGCCTAAATGCATAGAACACGTTGTGAAAGTTTCTTAATTCCACAACGTGTTCTGTGCGTATTCCGTTCATTACTTTTATCGCCACAGTGCGAATTCACATTATGGCAATAAAAGTAAAGCTCTTTTCACAGCAAAAAAAATAATACCTAAAACGTAGAGGTACTTTCACGACGCAAGATTTTGTGATCCTCTGATAAAAATGAAATGCTATTCCATTAATACTCACGTCGTTCAAGTCATTACGCCCTGTTTTCTTACGGAATAGTATTTTATTTTGTATCAGAGGATCACAAAATCTTGCGTCATGAAAGTACCTCTACGTTTTAGGTATTTTTTTTTTTACTGTGAATAGAGCTTTACTTTTGTTGCCATTTGCATTGTGGCGATAAAAGTAACGTACGGAATACGCATAGAACTCATTGTGGAGTTTAATGGCTTTAAAGTTAATACAAATATTAGTACTAAGACAAAGATTGAAAATACTGATTTTGGTCTGGATTGACCCGGAGGTACTTGAAGTACGTCCATTTTTGTTTTTCTTCAGAAAGTTTAATCCTTGTAAAATCAGTTTAGTGTTCCTTTGTTGACAGACGAAGTGCTTTTCTTAAACCGGCCTTTTTTAGCGCAGTTGGCTGCCCAACCGTTTTGGTCCTTTCCCCTTTGCCTACAACATGAGTTTGACGTCATGTTTTTCTTAAAGTGTATTGGTATAGTTGGCCAACGGTGGAAGTTGATGACTTTTCTTTTTAGAGGGCAGTTTTCGTTTCCTCCCTCAAGAAAGTTTTTTCGAACGTCCCTGGAGCCGAAAATGCTATCCTCCACACCATGTTCAGCTCGCCCTTGATACAGTGCTTCATTTCATATGTTGCTTCAATAAAAAGCGTTGGTATACTTCTTTTGATTGTGAAAAACATTCCGAGTTGTAAACCTTCATAATATCATGAAGAAATCTTAAATATCTGAATTTCTTTAATTTATATTACATTCTCGTATTGGAATGTAATGAAGAGGTAATTTTTGACAAAATTACTTCCTAAATATTGATGAAGGCCGATCTTAGCGTGAGTAGAAACTAAACCTCTTGAAATTCTACAATATTAAATGGTATTTGTGGGAACAGTAATATTTTATTATGAAAATCGACTCATTTTGTTCGTATTACCCAGATTTGCTATTCATGTCCTATATTATACGTTCGTTTCATTTTATAAAATGAATTTTCAATTTCAGATGGATGCCGTTAATGCGCACGTGCAATATCTTTTTGAATGGGCGACTTCCGCAAACGAAGTTTATGACGTTATTATAGTTCTGAGCGATAATCATCTACTTCCGCAGGATGCTCATGGCTCTATGAAAGTTTACCAAGAAAAGGTTTCTCCGAAGGCTAAGTGAGTACAATTACAATCTTACTAGCTTTTTAAAAGATATTGGAAAACTCTCTCGCTTAACACTGATGGGTCGTTTTCAGATTGATTTGTTGTAGTTTCACGGGACCGCATCGGCGAGGCAAAGAGCTGATGAAAGAGGATATGTTTCTGATTTGCGGGTTCGATAAAAATGTCGGACGACTAATTGAAGCCTTCAGCCGAGGTTCTTTTTGAATGAGCGATGTTTGAATTCTTGGGATGGGTGGAGGCTCAGAAGGAGCAGAAAAATAAGTATTTTCGTATTTTTCCGTTTTCCCTGTATCTTTGTTAATTGACATTTTAATAGTTAAAGGAAAAAAATTAATAAAAAATAACGTGTCTTTCAATACAATTACGGTGCCATGCACGTAGCCTTTATTTTCTTGAAAATTATTTTAAGTCCTGACAGTATTTTTTTTTTCTTGTTTCTTTTCAAGTTTACAGGGTTTTTATTTATTTATTTTTAAAAATTTTTGGTTGTTATCTGCTAATAATGCACTTAATCGTTACTAGCATGGCATAATTTAATAGCTTATCTTCTATGTCAGTGCTTCTCAACCAGTGTGTCGCCGAAAATGCAGTCAATCATACTTTTGATTAATATTTTCTAAATTTTTAAGAAACTTGTAGCTAATGGTGTGTCGTGTATGTTTGGAAGCTCTTTCGGTGTGCCGCTAAGAGAAAAGGTTGAGAACCACTGTTTGAAGTGGTCGTTTCTATTTATTTACTTTTATATATATATATATGTATGTATATTTATTTATATTCATTTATTTATTTATTTTTCATTTTTTAAACGAGCTTTATATTTTGTTACTCAATTTTGGTTGTTACGAGTAGAAGGAAATTTTTTTTTTTTAAATTTCTCGAAGATACTTTACTTGGTTGCTGTTCCTGATAACAATGAGGAGGAAGTTGACTTAATTGGTCCGAGGCTCGAACGTATTTCATTGAGTTTCTTAAGGCTGAATGCAAGAAAGATACTCGAGATAAGAACTGTGGCTTAAAAATTATCCCCGTAAATATTTTTTTTTGATATCCAAGAACATTAATTGCCATAAAAATGTAAGAAATACTTGAAAACTGGTCTGATCTGTACTTAAAAATTAGAAAGATAAACTTCTTATTGATATTAATAAAGTGGTAGGCATTGTCCTAGCATGCAAGTGGTAATTAGATCTACTTATAATAATAAGTTTTTGAGTCACTGTTAGTGTATGATTATCTTTTTGCATTGGGCAGTTAGTTTTTAAAATTTTTGTTCCTGGTGTTATTTCAATTATAAACTGATTCTTCTATTTTGTGAAGCTGGTTGATCTTAAAATTATGAACATTCTCTTTATTATCATTTTCTAATCACGTATACGTATATTTATCCATTTAGCATTATTGCGTGGTAATGTTTGTCTAGTTGTAGGAAATGAGATTCGTTTTTATTTCTTTTTGGTTCCATCTGTGAGGATAATTTCTTGTCGATATTTATTTTGTCAATTTCTCACTATGTTGATTTCTGAAAATTAGCGTGCTTTTTGCATTTTCTTCAAACCGGGTGAAGTCTTATGTTTCTCTTTACTAAAAGTCAAGCGCACTGAGCTCGGCTGCAAAATTATTACTGGAAAAACTTTCAAAATTCTCTTCTCTTTTCAAAAAGTCGAGCGCATTGGGTACATTACCAAAATTATTACTTGACAAACTGGCAAAATTCCCAAGGCATTAATCAGTAATTATGTGACTTGAATTCACTCCAAAAAAAAAAGAAAAAAGATCGTAGGACTTGAGCTCTCTTGCTTCCGGGTTGTCATTTTCACGATGTCTCCTTATTTTATTCAATTTTTTAATCTGTCAACTACTTGCTTTCTTGTCAACGTTTTGTTGCAGCTGCTTAATTTTAGAGAATCAGGTTCTACTCTTTCTTCGAACAGTCTATGTTCACCAGTGCTCAGAGATTCACCAATTTTTGGAGAGTACTTTTGTGAACCATTATTGTCGCTATCTTTGTTTCTTTTGGCCGATTTGGAAAATAATTCCTCCATTGAAGTTTAATTTGTGTAACGGTGTCGCCATTCATATATCTTGTCTTGCATTCAGTTTTTTCAAATTTTCCTTCTGCTGATGTTTCTCAGTTCAAAAACTAATACTGTATAGTAACCACATAGGTATCACTCGTATAAATTTTTTCATAATGGATCTGTTTCATATAGGAGTCTGTGATATATATATATATTTTTTTTTTCAATAAAAATAAAGTAAAAATACGGTTGTCAGTGCTGTCGAACGAATGTAGCACTGCTGTTACAGCAAAAGTAAACGAAAAAAAAGGTACTCAAGAATTGGTCAACTTTAAAAATTTAGTTAAACTATCAGAAAACTGATATTGAATTGTTTGCTTTATTTTTGTGTTCTTTATCCGTTTTTAACCGTTTCTATTTATTTTTTCTCCGGTTGATTTTTTTGTACTTCTTATGTATTTAAGATTTTTTTCTTTTAATTCGATGAACATACTATATTGATTATATCAATTTTTTTTCGTTCTTCCTTTTTATTTATTCGTAAGTGGCGCTAAAAATATGCTACTTTGTAGTTACAAATTGAATTTTACGTAACTTATGTTTTAAAATTTTTCGCAATTTCTTTTACTTTTCTTTTTTTGTGGGCA
Source organism: Ericerus pela (assembly GCA_011428145.1). NCBI lineage: Eukaryota > Metazoa > Arthropoda > Insecta > Hemiptera > Coccidae > Ericerus > Ericerus pela. Next base: position 51,385 of record WOFM01000109.1, on the reverse strand, counting down.
ATATTTATGCCTGATTTCAGTGATATTTACTTTTAGGTAATTTTTTTTCATTTACTCTCAGTTGTTCTAAATTGATACATTTCATTTTTACCGATGTATAATTTTATATAATGTATACTTTTTTTTTGAACAAATAATTGAATAAGTATGTTGAAAGAATTTATTGGTCTTAGGTAATCGCCTCGACGGTTTTTTTGGATGTATAATGTGTGATATTCAACATCATCAATGTTCGCGGCTAGTTATAAGATTTATTTATTATTTCTCTTTACGTTAAAATAAGTGTGGACTAATGAAATTAGCTCGTGCGAGCATTTGATATAGGTACCAAAATAAAAGCCAACTTTTACATAATTAGGTCATTGTAACATGCGAAAAACCGAAAATCTAGTTTGTTTTAATAAGAGGGTTGTAGTTGTTGCTATCAAAATATTTTAATTTCATAAGTTAGTTTTTCACTATTACTTCTCCATTTTAGATTGCGTTTCTTGGTGTTCTAAATAATTATTTGCACGTATTTATTTTTTAATTTTTTGTTCAGAAAAACAGATTTAATTTCGGCACCGAACAATTATGAATTTTTATCCGGGCCACATTTGTTATTTTACTGACGTAAATCGTATGAGGTTCAGATGTCTCTAGTCTACAGTTCGGGGAAATATGTTGAGTGTTACTTATAAAATACATCTAACTTTCTTGTGTAAAAAACTGGTAATGAAACAATACTTAACATTTTGTTTTTCGTCATGTATCTCAAATAATATTTTTTTATTGTTTTGCTTTTATTAATATTTAAGATTGGTATAATCAATAAATATTAATGTTTTGTGCATCTCAGAATCCTTGAATTTGTTTCTAAGTTTTTTTGAATTCACCTTTTCTTCCTCCGATAAACATGATTTTAATTAGTTTAATTGAATTTCTGAATTACGAGATTTTCTCATCTTTCTCAGTTCATATTAGTCGTCAATATATCGCTCTCTGAATTATGTGAGATTCTAACAATATAAAATAACTAATTGTAAAATTATTGATTAAGTTGATCAGTCCGGCAGTCTTCGACGCAAATGAAAATTAAATTTCATTTAACGTATTTAATCGTTTTTGTACCAGGGCCTTGATTACTACCCTTTAGTTACTGCAATGCGTGAGGACGCGAGTAACTTGAAGGACGCCTGCGTCTCTTGAGTTATCATGGTTTTGAAGAGAGTCCAAAGGTAGTAAGAAGAGGCGCACATTTTCTTAGTTACGCTACTGATTTGGATATTTCTTGCTCATGTAATGTGAAGTAGTGATCAATGAAATAACTTTCTTCCTTCTGGTGGTAAATTAAAAGTCATATTTTATAATACTCGACTGCTTATTTTATGTGAACGTCGTACCTTGGAACATGGTTGTTGAAATTTGTTGTAATTTGGTTACAATTTCCGGGAAAAATTCTTTCGATCTTATGTTTCGTATTGTTTTAGATGGTTTGCATTGTCGAATGCTCTCTGGAATTTTATTGATCTTACTTCTATAATAAAATTAATAGTTTCGAAGTGAGTAAAATGTACCGAAATATTAGGGTACACCTACATTGCTAATCAAGCAGAAACAGTAATTCCAAACCAATGTAAACTACCAAAATGCTATTAGCTGCAAATTTGTTGCGTACATTCAAACAGAAATAATACTGTTGACTGCGAAATATGAATTGGTAGGTACCAAGGACCACCTTTCGAATTAGGATCCCTTCGTATTTTTATCAATATTTCTGCTGAAATTGTGGGTTTTTGCTATTGCTGTCGATTACGTAGGCGCGCCTTTCGGTAACTACGTCCAATATACGGTATACTCTTCAAGATTATTATATCCCCACAATTGTAATACGATGAAATATTGAACCCACGAATTTTGTAAACGGAGTTCAAGTTGAGTAGTCAGAGAAATAAAATATTGAAGACTTCACTATAAGAAAAGTGAAGCTTCAATTCGAAACCTATGACTTAGTTATACATACGAGTCATACAACAGACAGCCAATAAAATAAATGATCAAGTGAACAATCATTCAGAAATAAACTAGAAGTATCATAAGATAATGAATGATTGTTTCAAATTTCGTGACAAACACGAAACTTTTCATCTAAAACAATTAGTTCTAAAAAAAAAGAAAAGAAAAATTCAAGGAAAATCAACTTTTAATAATGAAATATGAAAGATGAAATGTAACAATTAAATAAAGAGGCAAGTATATGCTGCCCAGTGTGATCTCATTTTGTAATAAAAATACAAAATCGAAAAATTAAATTAAAATTAAAAAAACTAAATAAAATATGACCTAGGTAACATGAAAATAAATATCCTGCTAGCCAGAATGAAAGAAGAAATGTTTCTAACAATAATAACTGATTACAAAAAAATGACGTACCTATTAACTTAAATGCGAACATCGACTCTGTATTGATAATTTTTCTGTTTTTTCTCTCTCTTCTTTTTTGACGGAATTTAATCAGAACGTAAGAAGTTATGATAACCGGAGGAGTGAAATTTTGTAGGTTTTGCTTGTATATCAAAAATTTTCTAACTGTTGAAAGTTTATGAGAATAATTTACTTTGTGTAAGAACTTGACACATCATTTTTTTATTTTTAAAATTCTTCGCCTTAGTATTTTTATCAACTATTTTTCATTCTTTTTCAAAATGTATGAGAAAAAAAACAGATCAACATGGGTATGTTATTCAGACAATCAAAACTGCAAAACTAATAAAGTTCAGTTATTTGTAACAGAAATCTTTTTAATGGCTTTTGAGGGACTTTTAAATTATTATCCTTACACGCCACTGATGACAAAAATATAAACTATGAGTTTTCGATTTTCACTTTTAGTACGAAATATTTGTTTAATTTAGGTAGTGAACAATAAGTAAAAATAATTGATATAATCATTTGTTCTCTAAATAAAACATTATTTAATTAAAATTGCGCCATTTTGTTCCGCTCTCAAATATTATTCACAGAGAGAAAAACAATATTTAACATACTGGTAAATTGGAGATTTCATAGAATTAAAACATCAGAATAATCATAGATGAAACCATAAACAGATAAAAGCTAATAAAAATACAAATACAATAGATACCAATATTGTGTAGTAGGAAGACATGAAAATGAGTTCATTAAATATTAAAAATATATATATAGTTATTTTTTAGGAGTCAAATTTTGCAAGTTGGCTAAAAAGTTTTCAGGAGTCGCAATATGTGAGGAACCTAAAACGCAAAATTAGTACATCAGTCAAAGGGAAACTGTATTCCACGAATTTAAGGCATAAGATGAGCATACCGATGATAACCTCCCAATTCTTATTCGCGTCATTCATTTCATAAGCACATCTCATCTCCGAAAAAGCTATACCGCCGATGACAAATACAATTAAATGTGGTACGTTTCTCATTATTGGTTGATGTACTTTATCTTTGTGCCATTGACCATAACGTGCACTAATTGCGCTGAAAAAATAACAAATATTTTCATAACCAGCAACATCATACACACACAAACACACACACGGGCGCACGAATTTTATTTAAACTGGAAACTAGATGACAATCAAGTAACGTTTGAATGTAAGCGGAGACCACGTTTTACTTGACATATCATTTTCTTGAAAAATTGTCGAAAGTAAATATTTAAATTTCTAATAAAGCATGAATGTATCACATACAGCTGTAAGTAAAATGTTTTAAATGAACACAAACTTTTGAGGATAAGTGTAAAACACAAGTATGCAATTTTTTGCAAATTTAAAATGAGAGTAGAAAAAAATAAACATAGGACTAGGACCTGTAATTTTATTGACGAAGTTTCATTTGAATAAATACACTCATCGAAGCAAAAATGTACAACCTTTTAGCCAGTAAATTGCATTTTTTCAGTACAGCTAAATTAAAAATCAGTATCTCGAAAAACCCATAGTGCCTATCTAATTTCTTTACTATAAATGTATTTTTCAAACAATTTTCTACTGATTATAAAATTTTTGAGATTATAGATCGTTAAAGAATTGAAAAATCAAATTTTTAACCATGTTATAGGTACTATATTCCTCACAATGGTCGTCGTCAGGCAAAATAAAATAAAATTTAATATTCTTTACACCGAACCATGTACGCGATTAAGCCTTTCTTGTTTAGCAGGCTCAAGTCTTGTTCAACCGAACAGAAAGACCGTAAGATTTCGCTGAAAAATTTCAGCCGGAATACTTACTTATGCGACATAACAACATAACCAGAATTAGCAGCACGATCAACAAGGTACGGAAAATTTCTGCTATCAAGGTTATCATCAATGCAATCCTCCATTATATCTTTAACAATTGGTACCCAGCGGGACGAATCAAATCGATGATGATTTTCACGTTTTCTGCGAGGATAATCGTTCATCTTCCGGCGATCACCCTAAATCGAAAAAAAAAAAGTTATTTAAATTTAATAAAATACAGCAATAAGTAAAAATCACCATACTTACATACAAAACTGCATTTAAGCCCAAATGTGATAAATTGATAATAGCTTGTTTTTCCTCAGGAGAAAGCTGCGCATGTTTAATAACTTTGTTAAGATTTTCATCAGAAACTCCGTTCTTCGAAATTATGTACAAAATGATGATACGCATTTTGTCGTAATTACTCATTTGCTGATCTAACAACAATGGCATAATGCTGTGCATTGGTTCTTTTATAGCTTCTCCGTGAACATCAAGACCAGTAGCCAGATCCTACATCGAAGATACCATCAATTTCAAAAATTCTTTAACTCAAGGATGGCGTCATAGGGGCAAATATGGGGCTGTAACCGCAATGGAAATTTAGCTCGCCCCAGTTCGAGCCATATCAAGAAAATTGTAAACAAAGAAACAAAAACAAAATGGAAGATAATGAAATGTTTCGAAACACAGTATAGTTGATGGTTTAAATAATTTCACATGATATTCGATTCATTGACGAAGGACTACGTCTCATAAACTGGGTTCTATTCATGAAAATTGTTGGCTGGATAACTACATCGTGGCACAGTGAGAAATATATCCTTCAATATACTATTACTTATCTATGCTTCAGACTTCGCCCCACTAGAAAAATTATTCTAACGCCACCCCTGAAATTCCTTCACACTGAGAGTGACAATTCAAACTTACTTGTTCAACTTGACAAACTCTTTTGACATTGTTCTCATACATTTTCAAACAATCTTCCGCTAGTTTCAAATGAGTCGAGTATTTTCTGAGTTCTTTTTGATACTGAGGCATTTTTTTGATCATGGTGGATAAGTCACGAATCGATTGTTTTTCTCCTTGAGGCAATCGTTTAGATTCCGTAAATTTTTTCATATTTTGTGTGACCGATCTGAGAAAAAAAAACGACTAATTTTTCAAATACCGTGAGCATTTAAAAATACAATTGTAATTACCTGGTCACGTCAGCAATATGCGAGTGTCTTAATTCAACCCATAATTCATCATTTTCATCTAAGAGAACTTCCTTGCCATCGTATCTGAAAAATTTACAGTTTCGAATTGTGTTATTTTTAAAAATACTGGTATACACCCCAATGGAAATATAAAATAACCGAAGGCGAACTTTGGAGATAAACCACGAGGGAAAATGGTTTGCAGAATGAAATAAGGCCTTCACGATTTATAAAAGTAGGCACATTATATACGAAACTGTTTGAAAGAGTAAAAAAAAAGATAGCACGCAAGTCGAAAAGATAAATTTCGCTGACAAACAGAATTTTAAATTATGTGTATTATCAGTAACGTTTATTTTATAAGTTTTAAGAATTTTGCACGGCAATGAAAACTTCAAAAAATCTTAGTTCGGAAACTAATGGGTGGATTGGGTCTATCTTCGAACTTAACTGAGATATAGACTCAAAGTGTAGGTACATATGTTAAATTTAGCCCCAATTCGTAAAGAAATACGCTCCCACTAGTTTGTTGACAAATTTCGTTATATTCCATGAAATATGTATACATATAAATATAAACGTACATACATACATATATAAACTGTTGAGGGGGTGGGTGTTTTTAGGGTCTAGGGACCATGATAGGAAAAACAATAGTGAAATTCTCCCAAAGTCGTGACATGCCTCTAAAGAAAACCTACTTTAAAATATTTGTTCTGAATTTCGAAATTACAGTTTGAAACCATTAAAAACAAAAATTGACTTGAAGAAAATACCATCCTGTCGATCTACACGAAAACTGGTAGAATGTTACAATCAATTATAATAAATATTTGTTCAAAATAAGGAATTTTACATCCAGACTAAAAACGAAAAGAAATATCTTTACCGGAAGTACCTTCCGGTTCATAGAAATAGAATGCTATAATAAAATATAATAAATATTTGTTTCAAATTTCGTACATATTGTTCGAAAATTGCGCATTTTGTGACATACATAAAAAAAAAAGCTGTACCGGAAGTACCGTCCGGCTGATCCACGCCAAAATTGGTAGCGTACTACAATAAATTATGATAAATAAATGTTCCGAATTTCGTAGCTATTGATGCAAAATAGAGCATTTTATAGCCAAAATAAAAACAAAAATGGATGGTGGTACCAGAAGAACTGTCTAGCTGATCCGCACAAAAATCAATAGGTCTGGTACTTGGCTTAGTATAAGTGTTCGTACTAAATTTCATGATTATCTGATGAAAATTGCGACCTGTACCGTGGGAACAAAAAATGAACTTATATGCGTATGAATTTGAGTTATTGATGTCAAAATTTTCCTGAGATCATGAACGAAAACGTATTCACCCCCGATCCTGGTGGCTAATACCGCACTAAGCGTAATAAGCAGATTTTCTAAAAAATTTTACTGAAAAAAAAAACAAAAAAACAGCCTTTAAATACGTGTATATACTTATATATACATATATAAAAAGTTCTTTCTGCATAATATTTCGTCACCTTCTACACGCATTAGGAATATGATTTTGGTTTTCTAAGATATGTAACCATAGCGGGTTGAGAGAGGGCGTAGCCCCCTCCTCCCATAATAGTATCTAATACATATAAATAAATAAAATTTTATTATCGTGTGTATGTTTATTTGAATCACCATAACTTCAGAACCATTCCATAAAACAAGCATTAACTTTCTGTGCATAATTTTTTTATTCCAAGTAAGGTTTTAAAATAACTTGGAAGTTCGCACCTCCCTTGGGGACTAAGTTGTGGATAAAAATAGTAAACTTTTTTTATTTAGAAATATGTCTCTTTTCGTTGATATTCTGACTAAAAAACATAAATAAAATTTTTCATTTTTATCGAAAACTTAGCCCACAAGGAAGCTGCGGACTTCCGAGTTATCCTAAAACCTTCCTTGGAATAAAACAAATATCGCAAAAATTTAATTTTTGTTTTATGGAATGGTTCTGAAGTTATGGTGTTGCAAATACACACACACACACACACACACACACACACACACACGAGTTTTATTTATTTATAAGTATTAGACATATATTGGTGTTGTATGTATAGGGGGGACTGGGCTTCATCCAATGTGCAAAATTTTGAGTCATTTTCTGAGCTTTCTATGGCACTTACAAAAAAATGTTAATCTACCTTTGTTGCAGAAAATTATATATACTATATTGTTTGGTATTTATAGCGACTCTTGATTGGTGGCAAACATATGCTTGACACTCTCCGATAGAACTGTGGCCGCTATCATATATTTATATGACGGCAAACTTCTTTTGGTCCACAGTTACCACTTCGTCTTGGTAGCTAATTTAATACTCTTGATGCACACACACTACTACACACACATTATAGTAATGCTCTTTATTCAGTAATACGTTTAAAACGGCACTTCGAACTACCGAATTCGAAAGGAAAATCTTTTCCCTGAATGTATCGAGTGGAAAACCATTTTTGTGTCTAATTTGATTGGCCTATTAAAATTTTCGAATCGATTCTCTCGGGTCAAGTTTCAAAGATTCATTAGTATCCAAATGGATCAGAAATAGAAGTTAAAAAATATAAATATACAAAGAATATAACCAAAGATACCCGCAAGTGAATTTCCATACATCCGTTATCCACAAGAAAATATTTATTAGCCTCAAATGTGGAAGACAGCTTTATTTAAGAAAACAATCGATCGCTTCGGTTGAATGTTAATAATTTTAAATCGATTTTTACTACATGAAATTCAGAAAGATCAACACAGAAAATGTGATATACCCTCGATTACTGCCAAGTGAATAACTTTTGAATTGATAATTCACCCCATCATTTATTTTACACTTAACCCATACTAAAGGACTCCTTGCCGTAGGCAGATTCAAAACTGATTTTGAAAACAATGACCTAGATTATAACCATTGAAATTAGATGAAACAAAAGATCAAAAAAAAATAAATAAAAATTTTGAAATTACGTGAAGGGGATAACTGAACAGATATACGGGCAACGTAACTTTCTCAGAAGACTCGTCAAAATTCGCCTCTATCAAAATCTGCTATACAAACTTGAAAACATCATTCTCTATTGCGAGTAAATCATGAACCATTGCCTGGAAAGTAAGCTCATGCAGAACAGGGGTTGTAATGTCGAATCCACGATCCAAAATTAAGAGTAGAGATTTTGCTTTTTCAGCTCCTTCGCCCATAGTAGGATCGTCATTTTTATACGCTTTTAGCTTGTCATAAACGAGCTGCGCCAGATTTTGATTACCGCCGAAATTCCTAACGAATTGATTTAATCGTCGTAAATATTAGCCGGTCATTTACTTTCAATAAGGTTAAATAAAATAATACCCACGCTCGGTACCGAATTGATGGAAATTCCTTCAATGTAGCGCACAACGTAGCTATTTGCTCGGCCATACGCTCCATATGCTCGGTGCGAGAAGAAGCATAAGCCGGATTGTAATAAAACTGAAATGTTTCGGGCGTATCCAAAGAAAATACCTACGCACCAAATTAAAAGCGAGCATAATTTATGCGAATGTTTTCCAAAACAAAGAAACCACGAAAGATACGAGGATTTTTCCTCCCGATTTTTTGTATAACAGTTGATAGTTTAGTTACTGACAATAAAGGGAACGCTACAGTTACACGCAAAGCACTTGTTGGGCACGACAGTTTCGGGCCAACCCCATTTCAAAAACATCACAAATCCGCTCATTTTAATGTTACAATTCCGCTCATCTATCTCCTATCTATATTAATAAAACTTAATGTAAGAACATTTTTTCGGCCATAACTTCAGAACCGCTTGGCAGATCGAGATGAAATTTTCAGTATTTATTTGCATTATTTCGAAGCATGTTTGAAACTATCGTCGAGACCATTTTCACCAAAATTTATCACTTTTATCTTTTGTACTGTACAGTTGAAGTTTTCGGTACAAATACGAACATGAACGAACGAAAGGGAATGAAACAAACGGCGAATCACGGGCGCGGCGTAGGCGAAACTGCGGGTAGTATCTAGTTGTTTATAAATCAGTTCATTACTCTCATACATACTCTGAAAAAGAAAACAAATGAATCAAATGACGCAAAGAAGCAGTGTTTGATTTGGAGCAGAAAAGTGCTACGCTTACAGTATTCATTCAGCACAAGTTCTCTTAAAAGTCAGTTTTCAATTTAAGCATACGATTTTAGTTTTGTGTAAGTTCTGTGACATAACGTGACCAAATGCAAAAAATGGTATTTTCAAACAAAACAATCTTACGAAACTTTTTGAAAAGAAGGAAATAAGACATATAGGGTATATGATATAATTCGATCACATCTTTCGAAAAGAGCTGTTTATCCAAACCACGATCCAACTCACCTGCGGAATTGGTTCAGGATTAAATTCAGCACTTTTTGAGAAAAGTTTTTTTTTACCTGATAAAATGAGCAGCTTCTTCGAAGAACTACGTAGTTCCACAACTTATTAAATAACAGGCTATTGTTGTTTAGTTTTTTTTTTGTTTCTGAAAACCTGCTGAGTTACTCAGCATTTTTTTCCATAGCGTACACCGGGTTGAACTAGTATAAATATTGAAAAGAGCGGAACTAGCATATTGAAATGAGCGGAACAGATACATAAGGTATCTTTTGATTATTTGGGCGTAACTGGTATATCCGCCCAAGTTAAATTAGTACACGAACCAGAGCTTTTTAACATGATGAATCCAAAACTTGCATATGTGCATGCAATTTTATGTACCATGCAAAACAATATGAATTATTAGAAATTTTCGTCTAATAAGATCCATTGAAATATGAGGAAAAAATCTGGAGTGCTGGATGAATGCTAATGCAGCGTTGGAAGGAAAAATTTATGAAAATATGTGTATTTACAAGGGGGGTTAGTAAAGCCATTATTTGTTTTGTAGCAAACTAACCATCACATAATGTTTCAAAGAAATCACTGATTACAATCGATACAAAACCAATAGTAATCAGTCGAACACGAAATTCGTAAGTGCATTTGAAACATAAAAAATTAATATTGTGAATCGGTATTGTTACATGCCTTTTGACGACAAAACAAAGACACCAATCGAAATAAAAATGAATACAAGAAAACTGATTAATTAGCCGTCACAGTTCAGAGATATTAGTAATCACTAATTACTAATCAGTTTTAATACATGACAACAAGAATACACGAAATTCCCAATACCCGATATAAACGTTACCTGACGTTCATAAGCCACATATGATATATTAATTTCTTTCAACGTTTTGATGAACTTTGCGACTTTGGCTTTACTTAATAAATTAAACAAATCATCGGGGCAAGCTGAAATCAAACATTTTCTTATCTAATCGAAATTCATTAATCACATAGAAAGGTGTTTTCTTTCGCTTTAATTTGAAAATTAACGTGCATGAACAATGAAATTCAAACTTGAACAAAAGTCATTGTTTTCTTCTTCTAATTTTCCTCTATTTTTATGTCATAAAGAATACCTTCTGTAAAATAAATATGTGCTGCGCGATACATATTTCTGCCTGGTTCATCGAAATCTTTCATTAAGGCTTGTATTGATTTTTGAATCGGTGTGATCAGATATACGGCATCCATGGTAGGTAATGGTTGACGTCTTTTGTTAATATCTTCAACGACTATAACAATTGGTATAAATAAGAAGAAATCAAGAAGAGATTCAGAGTTCTTCATTCAACAGTGAAAAATCAAATAAAAGACCAAAGGACAAAAATTTTTTCTCGGAAGATTTCTTCATTTCCGATTCTGGAAATGAAAGTTCAAGTCTCAGAAGTTTCGTCACCAAAACGAATTAGTTATGTGAAATCTGATTAACTGCTTGCAAAAATATTTCTAAGGTCGAGGATAAGTGAATTACCTTGACCAAGTTGTTCGTAACTAGTCAATATTCTTAAACTTCAGATTAAAAAACAAAAATATTCACGGTTCTACAAATAAGAATGAAACAAATTTTTTCATTCTGTTGTTACACTGAAAGGTTGTACGAAATACTCACTTGTAATTCCTTCCGCAGATATTGCATGCATTTTACAACAAGCAGACACCATCCTCATAGCAAGTTGATCCACCACAAGTACTCGCCATTCAATTGATTTATCGGATGACTTTTTGTCAGTTTTGATCACCGTTTCCATCAGCTCTGAAAATAAAAGCTCATGAGAATAAAAAGAAGTCTTATCTACAAAATAAAACTACAGGTAACTAACGTCTACAATACTTACTCTGACCAACTAATGCTTTTAAGGCCATATTTTAAAGAAAAATTAAAAAGAGATTATAAAATTTTTTCGAAATAAAAAAACTAGAATCCAATAGACTAATAAAAAAAGATAAAATTCCTCTCCATATTTGTAATATCTTCTCAAGACTGAAGACGATAATATGCTTCGAGAATATATACATGATGGAAACAAGATAACACTGGTTTTAGTGTCGCACTTATGGATAGCGCTCCCAACGTCACGTGTTTTGCTTTCTAAAAATCTGATTGGAGGAAAAATACGCTGAATGCATTTGTTTGTAAACACTGGTGTACAAGTGCTTAGTGCAGATCTTAGCTCTGTTTGATAGGACTACACCAACTTACTGGTCTTTACCAGGAGGGCGATTCCACAAATGTAGAAATGTTATGTGACTTTGCGCCAAATTTTACTTGAATATTCCACAAATATTCAAGTAAAACTAGGCATAAATCATATAATATTCCTACATTTGTGGAATTGCCTTTCCAGTGTAGGTTGGTGTAAGTTGGTGTAGTCCTATCAAACAGAACTCCTGTGTTTTTGCATTATCAAGCAGTTGAGCCTGTGATACCTATAATTATAAGTTCTCATGTTCTGAGGTAGGGTTTATCCTCAAATTTTTGGTTATCCTAATATAATAATAAGGTGACTATATTCAATTTGAAAAAGGTTTTTGATGGAAATAATTACGATGTGTGGAGGACCACTATGGTCTCCATGCTATATGCAGAAGATTAATATCAAATTATACATGAAATTGAGATGGAAATCATATTTTTAGGTCTTAATCTTGAAAACTTTCTTAATCCTAAAGCGGCAAATGCAAATCCCGTAATTCACAGCACATATTTTAGAAATCAAGAGAAAGGAAAGGCGCTAATTTATCAAGGCCTTAATAATGAACTGATAGAAAAAACTAGAAATCTACAAACAGTCAATCAAATTTTAAAAATGTTACATGAGCAGTATAGAAGTTGTACACAAGTAACATAGGTTTATAAATGCTAAACAGTCTTTTCAAAAATTAAAATTCAATAGTAATGGCAATATGAGGAAATTTTTGGATCTTTTCTCTTGATCTTCTCAACTTATAAGGGATTGTGGAAAAACTTTGAAAAAACAGGAGATCAAAAAACTATTAATTTCTTTAAATATGGAATATAATATAACAAGATTAGAATTTAATACTTTATCACAAGACCAAAAAACAATTGAAACACTACATGCTATGGTCATAGAAATATCAAATAGGTTATATTAAGAGAAAATGTCACATAATAATAATAATAGAAATCATAATTATCCACAAAATAATAATAGAAACTTTAAATATCAATATGATGGAAATTACAACAGAAATAACAATTATAGAAATCATAATCCAAAACAGGGGAAAATAAATAATAATAATCAATATAAAAATTTGTCTTCTAATAATAATAATAATTATAATAAAACACAATATAAACCTAATGAAAATTTTAAACCTTCACCAAATTCTGATAACATAGTCACTTGTTTCAAATGTTGAGGTAAAGGACATTTAGCAAATGTTTGTCCGTCAAAGAAAGAGGAATTGAAAGCCCAAAATAATAATGTTGATGGTCCGGCACAAAATATAAGATACGTACGTAATAATAATAACAATAACAACAAAACTAAAAAAGAAAATTAAGTTCAATGGTCAATGATGTTGCGCTATAAGGATTCTAATACAAATCTTAATAAACAGGACTGCAATTTGTTGGATTTGTTAACTTCTAGAAGTCAAAATAAGGATTTACCTTCAGATTATGTTCCTCTCACTAAACACATTATTTTAGATTTTGGTGTTGTTGTGCATGTTATTTCTGATTTGTCTAAATTGCGCGACCCTGTCGTGTTAGAAAAACCTTTGGAATTGGAGGGTGCTATACAGGACATCTTATTGGTGAAAACTCATCTTGGTATGATGTACATAAGGGTTGAAAATTTTGATAAAAAGCAGCAGGTTGTTTGTCTTCAGAACATCCACTATGTTCCTTCATTGAACATTAACTTGTTGTCAGGAATCAAGATAACTGAAAATCAAGCTCTGGGTATTGACCAAAATTTTTCTGCTTTGAATATATATATGTGCGTGGCACAGATAAGGTGTTATTCACCATTCCCAAGGTCAAATGAATTTACATGGTTAGTTATGAAGTCGTTTCAGACAATATATTGTTCAATTCTGATGACCAATCTGTTAGATGTCAGTAGTTGGTACTACTGCAATCAAGATCTCCCACAGTCAAGTTCTCGTCGTTTTTATCTGTGTCTTTTTTTCTTCTTTCTGTTTTCTGGTCAAGAGGTGACGCTCATTCAACCTTGTTGTATTCAATATGGCGATAAGATTTTTATTATGCCTGTTTGTTCTTTTAATAAATTAAGTTGAATTACACAGTGTTTCTCAAGTTATTTATGAATATGTTCAAGTTATTCAAGTAAATACATATTTAAACCGAACTCAGTTGTTCGTAATTGGTGTAGGTTTTAAATATAAAGTGATAGCAGAGTTCAAGTGTGTTCGCGCCTTTGTTATCGTCAAGAATCACGTTCGTATTTTATGTTACGAAAAATTTCAAGTACGTAAATTTAGATCGCATAATTATTCAAGTTCGCGTCTCAAGAAATTAGCGGGTTGTGTTTGCCGTGTTCGTTTCTTTTATTTTATGGCTCCGAAAACACGCAAAGGCCGTTCTCAAGTTCCTGCTCTTCCAGTCACGAAGAAGAAACAGGCTTTGAAAATCAAGAGGGTGTCATTTAATCCGGTAGTAAATACAGTGACAACCGATACGATAGACGAGATCGTACAAATTCAAGATTTACCGCTTGTTCAAGAACTGTCAGATATGGCTGGTGAAATCAAGACTACGTCGAGTACTTTGGCTGAACCGACAATCACCGTTACCTTTTCGGATTCCGGAAAAATAGTCAAGAAGGTTCAACCAAACCAATTGTCATCACCTTTCATCGAGACGAATCAAGATAATGTTATACCGCTACGTATGCTAAGTCAAGAAATTTCGTCTTCATCGTACTCAAGTCCGTCAAGCAGTTCGTCGAATCAAGTAGAAATATCAAGTTCAAGAAATTCATCGTCTGCCAGGTCTTCGATCTCAAGTCAAGTAAATATTAATAAAAATTATTCAAGTGTTATTTCAGATATTAAGTCGTCGTCGAATGCCGATAGCATGATCGTAGATTCCGCTTCAAACGCACTCGCGGCGCTTGATTTTTCGAAAATGTCGCCGAAAAGTCAGTTCGCTCCCCCTCCCGGACTAACTAACGTCGGTCAAGAGTCAAGTTTTGGTCAAGCACCAAATTTTCAAGAATCAAGAGTAGGCTTCATGCCTACACCTCAAGTATCAAGTTACCCTGCGGCATTTCAAGACTCAAGCTCATTTGTGCGTGATGCGAATCAAACGCTATCGGGTAACATGTATACTCCAACGAATACTTCATTTCAGTATCAATGTTACCCGACGATGGGCCAATTCCAAATGGTCCCATTGATTCCATTGGGTACATATGGGAACAATGAAAAGCTTAAGGGTAAGCAAAATTTCAAGATGTGGGAGAGGGATATCAAGAACGACTTAGCGGCGGCAAATGCGATTGAGTGGATCGCATTTCCTCGAGCTGAACACCTCAGTCTGCCTGAGAACATTCGCCGAGGAGTCGATGCTCAAGTTCAAAACCTGATTCGGATGAACGTAGCGCAACCGATCAAGACGCTAATTTTTCATCTCGAATCAGCCTGCGAAATTTATCAAGAGCTCAAGAGGCAGTACGGTAGCAAGACGATTCACGACATGATTGCTGTTATGAACCGTCTTGATGAACTCAAGTATGTAGACAATACCGAATTAATCTTGTTTTTGTCTAAATTTGATGCCGCTCGACGAAGTTTGGTGGAATTTGGTCAAGTTTTTCCACCCTCCTTTTGGTTAATCAAGCTTATTCAAAAATTAAACCCTTCGTTCGAGGCGGTCATCGACACCTTATGTGCACGAGCAGGTGAAGACCTGTCTGAGGAGATGCTACGTACATTCCTTTTGGATTACGTAGAGAGGAAGAAGTCGACGACTGCTAAACAGTCGGAGAGTGCTCCGAAACGTCAAGAGTATGCATGGAAAGCAGCGTCGACTCCCTCTACACCTCAGTCAGGTAAATCACCTGCTCCCATATCAAGTTCTTCCTCAAGTAATATTATGTATAAGTCCATCGACGAATCAAGCAATAAATCAAGTATCAAGATACCATCTACGGTCCCCGCGAAACAAAATCAAGACGTCAAGAAAGAAAATCAAGAGAAGAAAGTTCGCTGCAAGGATTGTGGCTGGAATGGGCACACCGCGGACAAATGCTTCAACGGTAACAAAAAGGTTTGTTACCGGTGTCAAAAACCGGGACATGAAGCTCGCAACTGTCCTGCGCCACAACCGGATCCGAACAGTATCTCAAGTGAGTTACATTTAATTAATTTTAATGTAATTAATAATCAAGATTCTCTAAATCAAGATTTATGTAATCAAGATACCGATGTTTTCGTGATTGATAGTGGGGCAACAAATAATATTGTAGCTCACATTCACCAAGTTTTAAACTATCGAGCTTTCCCGAAAGATAAAACTTTGGGACAAGCTGGTAAAGATAGTGTATTAAAGGCTACGGGTGAGGGTATAATATTATTTACCTTAAATCAGGAATCGTCGTCAAGAATATTTACCTTTATTTTAAGAGAAGTCTTAGTAGTTCCCGGTCTTGCAAATGGGCTTGTTAGTGTTAACCATTTTGTTAAAGACAATAATATCAAGTTACTCTTCGAGTCTAATCAAGTTACATTTCACAGGCAAGAAGAGGTCGGGTTGAATAAACCCCTTATCAAGATAATCTCAAGTCAAGATAGATATCAATTTGTCCCTTCAAGTATGAACAAAAATATCAAGAACTACAAAAAGGCTTTATCAAGAATATTTAAAGGTTAATCAATTTTATTATCTGAATACACTAATGATCCGAGTTTGTCAGAAATTGCTGATCAAAGTGGTCTGGGTAATAAAAGTCAAGTCAAGTCCCCCAAATCAAGTACATCGTCTGGTAACAAAAAGTCTGATAGTAATGGGTCTAATGTTGCTACTGACGGGTCTGATGTTGATGACTCCTGGATCAATGAGTTTGATAAAATGGAGTTAAGTAAAAGTCAACAAAATAAATCAAGTAATGTTGATTCCGCAAATTCTGGTAAAATTGTGCAGGATTCGAAGGGGGTATCAAGTCAAGAAAATTCAAGTACTGTTAAGAATAATTCGAATTCTTTACCAGTTTATCGTACGAAAACTGGTAAAAGAAAAAATCAAAAAGTTAAGAAAATGATAAGTGACGAACAAAGAACAAAATTGGTGAATGAAGGGAATATTTGGCATCGTAGGATGGGACATATCTCCTCTCCAAATTTATATCGTCTTCGTTCTGTTGCTATTGGTGTCCCGGACATAATTTGTCCGGACACATTTCAAGATTGTCAAGTTTGTAACCAAACAAAAATGACTCGTAAATGTTTCGATAAAGATCGTGAACGAGCTTCAAGACCAGGTGAACTAACTCACGCTGATGTGATTGGACCAATCTCTCCCCCTACCTTTGCCAAGAAAAATATTTATTTACTAGTATTTTTAGACGATTATACTCGTTATATTAGTATTTTTGCTCTCAAGAAAAAGTATGAAGTGACTAGGTTTTTCAAGATGTATGTCAAGAGAATTAAGGCTCAATTCCCTCAAGAAGGTCAATGTAAAACTTTACGTTGTGATAATGGTTCTGAATTTGTTAATCAGGCCATGGATCAGTTAATCGAAGAATTAGGAATTGAGAGAGAAACCTCTGGTCCTTATACTAGTGAACATAATGGTACTGCTGAGAGGGCTAATTGAACTATTGAGGTCAAGATTCGTTCATTAATTCAAGAGAGTGGATTTCCTACTTCTTTTTGGGGCTTAGCTGCTGATGCTACCGAATACTTATATAATAGGTCACCACACAGAGCACTAAATTTCAAGACACCCTATGAAATGTTTTATGGTAATAAGCCTGATTTATCAAGTATTCACGTGTTTGGCTGTCTGGCTTATGTACTTCAAGAAAATCAACCTACTGGTCGAAAATTTGATGTAGTTAGTACTAAACAATATTTAGTAGGGTATACTAAAACAGGTTATATTGTATATAATCCTGCTACTAAAAAGACTAACGTTTCTTGTAATGTCAAATTCGACGAAAGTAAAACATTTAGGGATGCTATTAATGAACGTCAAGAAACTATTCAAGAATTTAGTAATCAAGAATTAGATTTTCCTGATGAAAATCTAACTCAAGTTGAAAATCAAGATAACTCTCTATCTACTAACGTTGCTTGTAATGATAGTTTGGTAGAGAATCAAGTTGATTCAAGTCCAAGTCCCAATCAAGATATTGCTCCTCCTGTTGTTCAAGTTCAAGTTGGTGAAGATAATTCCGAAGATGAGATAATCGAAATTGATTATAATTAGGATCTTTCTCAAGAAAGTCAAGTGATTGATGGCTCTGTGCAAATTCTTCGTATCTCTGATGCGAATAATAAAAGAGATGAAACAGAGGTTTCTTCTCCTAATGCACCACAATCGTATAAAGAGGCATTAAAATCACCTGACTGGCCTAAATGGAAGGAAGCAATAACTCAAGAGATCAAGTCTCTAAATTGTTACAAGGTTTGGCGTATTGTCCCAAAATCAAATACTAAGGGTCATCAACTACTTCCGTGGAAGTGGATTTTTACCATTAAACCTGATGGAGCTTTCAAAGCTCGCCTTGTAATAGTTGGTGCTGTTGATCAAGAAAAATACTCAACTCAAGATACCTACTCACCTACTGCAACTGCAACCACAATTCGTTGGTTCTTTTCTTTAGCTTGCAAACTTAAGTTAAGAATTACACAGCTAGATATCAAGACTGCTTTTCTCAATAGTGAGATTGATCGAGATAAATATACCTCAATACCTCAGGGTATTGATCTCGACAACAAACTTTACGCACTCAAGTTAAATAAAGCTGTGTATGGGTTAGCTACTGCACCTAGGTCATGGTATGTAAAATTTTCAAGAATTCTCAAGAGTAAGGGTTTTGAACCATTCTTACGTCAAGGCTGCATTTTCATGAAATCAAGTGGTAATAATTTTGTCATAATGTTAGCTTATGTTGATGACATTTTAATTATGGGCTCTAGCAATCAAGTTGTTCAAGATGCTATCAAGAGTATCCAAGAAAATTTTGAAGTCAAGAACTTAGGTTCCCCAAATCGTTATGTTGGTTTTCAAATTGAAATTGACAATAACACAGGTAATCTTCGTTTACATCAAGAGGACTATATCAAAACCCTAATTCACGAATTCAAGTTAGAAAATTGTGGTGAACGTTTAGTTCCAATGAACTCTTTCGCCAATTTTCCAAAAATTCAAGAAACACCCCTACCTCCTCATAATTTGTATAGGATGGCTATTGGGTCACTCTTATATTTAGCTAATACTACTCGCCCAGATATTTCTTTTGCGGTAAGTTTCTTAGCTTGATTTCAAGAAAAACCTACGGAGTTACATCGTACTTTAGTAAGTCATGTAGTTCGTTATCTAAAACACACTCCGACTTTAGGTTTAACCTACTCAAGTCCTGATGAAGATATTGTTGCGTATGTTGATGCTGACTTCGCAGCAGATAAATCAAGAAAATCCACTACTGGCTATTGTATTAAACAGTTTGGTAATACAATTGCTTGGGGCAGCAGAAAACAAGACGTAATTGCTGAGTCAACTACTGAGGCCAAGTTTGTAGCCGTTGCTGTTGCTTCAAGTCATATGCTCTATTGTAGTAGGTTAACTGAAGAAACTTTTCCTCAGTTTAAAACTCAAGTTACCGTGTATGAAGATAATCAGTCTACCTGTAACTTATTATCTATCTTCTACAATCATGGTAAACTTAAACATATCGAACGTCGATATCTCAAGGTAAAAGAGTATGTTCGTGATAACTTACTCAAAATTGTTCATGTATCAACAAATAATCAAGTTGCTGATATTTTAACAAAACCTCTTACGGCTCAGCAACATGAGTTCTTACGTGAAAAACTGTTAAGCAATTAAGATGGTAAGTCAAGAGAGTCACTCAAGTATATCTGAAAAATTTAATTTATCAAGTTACCATCTCTATTGTTCAAGTCAAGTCAAGTCAAGCTAATAAAATTTTCGTTATTCATAAATGAAAATTCGTTAAACTTCTGTTATTTATAAATAGAAGAAATTTTCTCAAAATTTGTAAGTTGTATAAATTTTTGAAAAATATTAACGGTCAAGTAAATCAAGTTTCAAGTTCAAGAATCAAGAAAATAATTACTCAAGTTCGGATAATTCCAAATTGGGTACGAGTTTCGTATTTTCCTAGTTTGCTGAATATAATTCATCGATCGATATCCAGACTCAAAATTATGTTATAATATTGACTCTAACCTCAAGAAATAATGACAAGTTTAGTTCAAGTAAATCAATTTTACTCAAGAGTCGACATTTTTATGAAATCAAGTCTTTCTTTTATTATCAAGACCAAGTTGATGTCAAGCAGTCTGATGAACTCATCTATTTAATGTGATGAAATACTAATATATCTGTTTATTGTTCCAGATGTATTCCATCAAGATGAATTCAATTTCTCAATCAAGAATAATTTTAGTAATTGTATTTTTCCTTTCAGATACTTTTATAATTTTATGTTTGTTTTTGTTCCTGGTTAATCATGTGTTCTTTATTTTCAGGAAGACTTATTATTTTTAAGTATCATTTTTATTTGAAAATACTAATATTATTTTGTTTGCAGGTGACTTGTTACCTAGTATTAATTTTATGAATCTCATTTTGTTTGTTAATTTTGACGTTTTTCCTTTTTCTCTGGTCAATTAATTGTTGTAATTTTATTTGCTCAATTTTTTTTTTTGTTAAATATTATGACCAAAATTTAAGAATTTAAGTTTGTTTTGTTTTTGGAGCGTCATACTCGTTTTTGTTTTGTTAAGATTAAGTAAACTCAAGTTCCTGTGATTCTCAAGCTGCTGTGATTCTTCAAGTCTGTGATAACTCAAGAACTTCAATTCTCAAGAAATTCCAATAAAAACGGCTCGACACTCGCCAGGAAGGGGGTGTTAGATGTCAGTAGTTGGTACTACTGCAATCAAGATCTCCCACAGTCAAGTTCTCGTCGTTTTTATCTGTGTCTTTTTTTCTTCTTTCTGTTTTCTGGTCAAGAGGTGACGCTCATTCAACCTTGTTGTATTCTGTGAGAAGATGAGGAAGAAATCAACGGATCGAGACGACTAAAAACATATGAGACGAACCTAAACTAAAAACGACATCGAACAGAGACTAGACACACACATTACGAACACATAAATAAAGACACAAGATTCACTAATTGCGACTAGAGGCGTATGATTACATAATATCACAGTCAGGTACAAAACACTAAAAATCACAGATCACAAAAATATATCGAAGTGTTGCCACCACAAATGATACGTGAGAATAATAGTCACGAGTATAATTTAATTTGCTATAATTCTCACACGCCTCCTCAAATTAAACTTATACGATTACGGTAAAATGGTAAAAACGAATTGTTAAACTAATGAAGTCATTAAAAACACAAATGACAAAGGTCAACTAAAATACAAAAAGTTACAACAACAAATACTACATGAATGGTAAACATATACAATAAGTTACAACAACTTTAACATTTTACAGAATACATCAAATTTCGGCCTCGGGCAGCCCTTTGTAAAAACATCAGCCAACTGTCGCGAAGTTGACACGTATGAATACTTAAAGTCTAAATTTACGTGATTGCACACAAAACGGTACTTTACGTCCACATGTTTTGATCTGCGTGTGTTCCATTTTCCAGAGTGCAAGATAGCCAGACAACTCTGATTGTCTTCGTAAATTACAGCTCTGTCATCAATTTGAATGCAAAAGTCACTCAATAAATATTTCAACCAAATTGATTCAGTGGTAGCATCGCATATGGCGATCAACTCACTTTCAGTGCTAGACAGAGCTACTGTTGGTTGTTTCTTACTAGACCAGGACACCAGCGACCCATAAACAAAGACACAGTAACCCGAGATGGACCGTCTTGTGTTAACACAGTTACCCCAATCGGCATCCGAATATGTTTCGACTATATTGCCATTATTATTGTGTTCATATGAATATATAAGTTTTTTATCTTTAGTAGTCACTAAATATTTCAGAACTCTCAATAAATACTTGAAATGTTCATCTGTGGCATAACTGGAGAACTGGCTGAAGTACGATATTGCAAAGCAAATATCAGGCCGTGATCCTAGCATTAAGTACATCAAACATCCCACGAGCTGTTGATAGTTATTATTCAGCACACTATCACACGCATTGAGGTCCCTGTCCAATTGGAGTTTGGGGTCAATAGGTGTGTAGGTAGGTGCACATTTATCAACACCGAACCGCCTAGCAACAGACTCGATGAGATTCTTCTGCTCGATCTCCAGTATGCCCTCTTCGCGACTGTAATTAATGTTTAAACCTAAATATTTATTAACTTTTCCAAGATCCTTACATTTGAATCTCTTATTAATTTTATTTTAAAAAATATAATTTGTTCTTTATTATTTGAACTAATGAGAACGTCATCAACGTAAGTGAGTAAATAAACTATCGTTCCATCATGTTTATTTTTGAACACATACAGACAGTCATCAGCCATGCTTTGTACAAAGCCAAGTGACACAGGAACTCATTACATAGCTTATTCCACACTTTTGGCGACTGTTTAAGACCATATATAGACCTATTTAATTTTAATACATTATTATATTTATCAACCTGCGTTTCAATACCTTCAGGTATCTCGAGGTACACATCCTCAGAAAGAATACCGTTCAAGAACGCACTACAGATATCTATTTGTTCTATATAAAATTTTAATTTATTACTGACAGCCAAGAGGGTCCTCACAGTCGAAAGTTTCGCCACTGGCGCATATACTTCATTAAAATTGAAGCCTTTCTTCTGCTGGCAGCCTCTGGCAACTAACCTAGCTTTATATAAAACATTATTTTCATTATCATATTTTTTATTAAATATCCAACGACACGTGATGGTAGGGGCGTCCTTTGGACGTTTGATCACCTTCCAAGTCTGATTGGAGTTCAGGGCACTTATTTCAGATGAAATAGCCTCTTTCCACATCAGACTATGAGGTGCTGCACTCGCCTCCTCAAACGTCAAAGGAATGCCATCCTCAGCCAGGTATATATTTCCTGCTGCTTGATCATGTGCAGTCGCCTCCTGTGAAAGACAATCTAAATTTAAATCACCATCAACTTCAATATTTTCCAAGTTGGATTCAGTGACTTCTTTAAACAACTCATCATTTTTAGTATATTTATTATGTTCAGGATTACTTATTGCACCTTCAAAGAACTCAACATCACGTGACAGACGTATCTCCTTAGTACTTAAGTCTAACAACCTGTAGCCGCATGGTGAATAACCTACCATTACAAGCTTTTCACTTTTACTCTTAAATTTGTCAGAGTCATGTTTGAACGATAACATATACGCATCGCATCCAAACGTTTTTAATTTATTATAGTTATATTTTTCGCCAAACCATCTTTCAAATGGAATAAAATCTTATTTGTGGGGCATCTGTTTACGATATAGGTGGAGCACAATATGGCTTCCGACCAAAATATCTTCCCAAGACCACTCTCAAACAACAGTGTCCTTGCCCTCTCGCACAGTGTCCTGTTCATTCTCTCAGCTTTTCCATTCTGCTGAGGACAACCACCAACAGTAGGTTCAACCACAATTCCCTTCTCAGTACAATATGACTGGAAGGTAGTATTCAAGTACTCTGTGCCGCGATCACAACGGAGTCTCTTTACATTATAGCCAAACTTATTCGAGACCATCTCGTGATATTCTTTAAATTTTGTAAAAGCTTCTGTCTTGTTCGCCAGCAAGTAAACACAACAAAAATTGGAATAATCGTCGATAAAGGTCATGAAATACTTAGCTCCTTTATATGCAGGAGGGTTAATAGGTCCACAGAGATCAGTATGAACCAACTCCAATGGCTTATTTGTTTTTCTTTCATGCCTTGGAATGGTTTTCGACTCTGTTTCCCCATAACACAGGGCTCACACAGCAATCTGCGATTGGAGTCAACATTAGGTATCAAACCCCTACTTGACAACAATCTAACATCGTTCACATTTAGATGAGCAAGTCGTTTATGCCACACGAACAGTGGGCTCAATTCATCCCCCAACGTCAGATTACACGATTGACTTGACATTTTCACAAAGTCAATTGTGTACAAATCCGAGTCTACGCTAACACCAGTGGTAACTACTTTTCCACTGCAGCGTTGGATGATCTCAACAGACTCTTCCTTAAACAAAGTGTCAAATCCCGACCTGCTCATACGTTTAACCGAAAGCAGATTCTGCGGCAGCTCCCGAGCATACCTTACATTTTTCAACTCGATTACGATTCCATTTAAAAGTTTTAATTTTACAGTACCCACCGACGTGACAGACAGAGAGACACCCTTCTTCGCAACACAGATACTATGCGGTCTGATCAAGTCTATATAATCACTGAACAAATTTATATCATTAATAATGTGAATTGTGCATCCACTGTCAACTATAAATGTGGTTCGAGGCATCAAGTTTAAATTTTCTTTTGCATTGCAAGAGTCATTAATTTTTTTATTATCGTCATTATTCAACGTGAAGCTGTAACCCACTTCAGAGCAAACGTCATTAGCATTAAAATTTTCATTGCACATCTGTGCCGAGCTCCTATTACTATTATTATTATTGGAACTTTGGTCATTAACTCGATTTTCACTGTTATTATTACTATTATTACAATTATTATTATTATTACGATTTTTGACATAACAATTTCGGGCTATGTGCCCTATTTTGTTACAATAGTGACATTTCACATTAGAATGTCCACCGTCAGTATTATTATTACGACCACGTCCATTAAAATTATTACTATTATTATTATTTGAGCTCGAATTTTGATTATTATTATTAAAATTATTATTATTTCCGCCTCGACTGAAACCACGACTATTATTATTATTTCGAGATCGACCACGATTAAAACGATTTCCATTACTACAATTACTAAAATTTCGTCCAACATTATTGCAATTACCAAAATAAATGTTCTCCTCACCAGTGGCACCCACTGATGAAGGTTTTAGAGATGTAGTGTTCAGAGTGTTACCTCGAACTGTCGATTTGCTATCAGAAGATAGCTCACGCTGGAAGTTATTCAATTTCATGAAAACACCATCCCAGGTGACGACTTCTGCATCTTCAATTACAACCTTAATTGGACGAAATTCCGCAGGTAATGACCTCAGCAATACCAAAATAAACTGTTTCGTGGTCGTTAAATCTCCTAATTCTGTCAAACGTCTACAACGAGAACGAAAATCCAACAAATATTTATGCAAATCAATACCAGACACATACCGTTTTGCGTACAAATCACCTCGTAAATCCATCAGCGTCTGGTCATTGCCGTTGTCAATGAGGTTCGTTAGGACATGAAACATCTCCTTCGCCGTCGTGTACGTCTGGATCATCTCAAGGTACTCGTCAGTCACATTGTTTGCTATCAGGAACATCGCCTTCGCGTTCTCCTTGGACCAAGCATCTCCCCTGTTACGAACAGTCGGCAAAGAATCGATTATAATATTAGTTAATGACTCCTTTGCCAACAACAGCTCCATCCGGAACTTCCATGTACGACCATTCTGCCCATTGAACGGCTCAATCATGTTCTTCTTTCGCGCTTCCATCTCGTTGACAGGTACGAACGATCAGTTACACCGCAAACACAGCGATTTTCAGCAACTTTCAGACACGTCGACCAACAATTCAACACGAACGAGATCACAGGAACATCGAACAGAGAACATATCAAACAATCGAAAAACAATTAGCAGGCATGATACTACTTGGGTGTGGCGAGCAGAATCCGACAGCACAACATTGACGAACTAAGACAATGGCGACCACGTTGACATCCAGGTAACTGGGCCCATAACCTGTGAGAAGATGAGGAAGAAATCAACGGATCGAGACGACTAAAAACATATGAGACAAACCTAAACTAAAAACGACATCGAACAGAGACTAGACACACACATTACGAACACATAAATAAAGACACAAGATTCACTAATTACGAACTTTTATTTCCACATTGAAAGTAGTGGAGTTGTTAACAACATGAATAACAAAAAGCGACTAGAGGCGTATGATTACATAATATCACAGTCAGGTACAAAACACTAAAAATCACAGATCACAAAAATATATCGACAGTGTTGCCACCACAAATGATACGTGAGAATAATAGTCACGAGTATAATTTAATTTGCTATAATTCTCACATATTCAATATGGCGATAAGATTTTTATTATGCCTGTTTGTTCTTTTAATAAATTAAGTTGAATTACACAGTGTTTCTCAAGTTATTTATGAATATGTTCAAGTTATTCAAGTAAATACATATTTAAACCGAACTCAGTTGTTCGTAATTGGTGTAGGTTTTAAATATAAAGCAATCCAATTATTTAAATAACATGTGTCCATACAATAATAATTCTAATAAACTAGCATGTATGCCTAATATTAAAATATTGAAGTGAAAAGCTTTAATCTCAGACCTATCTGATGATTAAGTTTTCTTGGCCGAGGATGCGAATTAATTTTCGAGCAAAATTTGAAAAACGAATAAACGAACGAAATTATATAACATGAAAAAGAATTTGTTTTATTACACAAACTTCAACAACATAATAACAATATAAAAATTGAATAAACAATTTAAAGTATTGGACCTTAACTGAGATCGTAACAAAACGGAATAAAAAGCAAGAAACTAAGATGAGTAATCTCCTTCTAATTTAGTTAGAATAAAAGTGGGAAAAGAATGATTCAGTGTTACCATGTAGTTAGGTGACGATGTGAGCGAGGTTGCATGACTACCACCACAACACCCCCCTATAGTCATGCATCCAAAGATCGCATCGAGACTAAGTTCCCATTTTCTAGAATGCCCTATCTAGTTTTACTTATATATTTGTGTTTTTGAAAAAAGGTAAATATTTATTACTGAATGAAAACATGATATCACCCAATTTTAACATTCCTCAAAGACATTTATTACTTTTTTATCGAGATTACTCAAATTATTGCAATAAAAATGAAAGTAAATAATAATGTAAAATAAGAAGTGAATAAAATAAAATAAATCTTTGATATTTCATCACACAAATGGATGATCATTGAATACGATGAACTTTTACTTCCAATTTATTTTGAAAGCAAGTAATATTTTAAAGTATTTTTCCAAATTCATGCAATCTAACTAATATTTTATTCTCTTTTTCTGTTTCAGATAACAATAACTAAGTGAAGGATTTATTCTCCAACGAATATTAAGCAAAATCAAACAGGTTAATTTCCAAAGTATTTATCTCTATATAGTGTATATCTTTTGTTATAGAAAGAACTTATTCGTTTTTCAGGTACTGGTCAAATACAAAGAAGAATGGATAATTCAACCGAATTTTACCAGTTTTGATCGAAAATATACAAGTATCTGAAATAATTATCAGATTAAAAGGTTTATTTTTACCAATTTTGACAAGTATTTTTATTCATATTCTATCTACATTTTCAATAATTGACAATTTACGAGCATGAATTTGGTTTAGTTGTGAGATGAAATAAAATGAAATTAAATGGAATATATCGTAATCTCTAAAACGATTTGTGAAAACGATATCTTATTATTCTAAACATAAAGATTTAAAACTTATAAAAAAAATCAACAATGAAAAAAAAAAGGCTAAAATTCTTAAAGTTGAGTAATATTAACATGTTTGGTTTCATCTATCACATTCGAGTAACGTATAAAATACAATAAGAAACGAGTATGAAAATGAAAAAATAAAGATGAGGTTTAGATATATTTCACTTTTATATTTTCTCAAATTTAGTGTAATAAATAATAATACTAAATAAAAAATAAAAATACGTTTTTCACGATAAGAATTATAAGATAATAATGTACTGAATAAATATTTAGCACATTTTCTTGGGTACTAACCCCCTATGGGTGTAATTAAAACGATTTCCTTTTTTTGAATAATTTCAGAAAATAGAAGTATCAAGGATTTGATTGATTAAATTTAAATAACTAGTTTTATCAAGAGCTTTGGTCACGATATCGGCTAATTGATCCTTTGATCTGACAAATTTAATTTCGATAATTTTTTCATTTATGGCTTCTAAAATAGAATAGCACTTAATCATCAATGCTTTTGCCCTTTTTTGGCCACCTCCCGAGCAAATTCTCAAAGCGCTGATATTATCTTCAAAAATTGTTACTGGTTCACTAAGTCCGAAAATAAATTTTTCAAGATACCACATAACTTTTAAGTCTTCTAGAGCATCAAAAATTGCTATTGTTTCTGCTGCTGTAGATGATGTGGCTATAATACTTTGTTTGTGTACATTCCAGTTTAATAAGTCTCCATTATTATATATGAGGTACTCAGTAATGCTTTTGCCTTTATTTAAATCAGTAATTTCAATATTTTTTGAGTTGTCTATTTCTGGAGCATATGAGGCATCGATGTATGAGTGTATTCCCTTTTCATTTGAATTAAACTTTAAAACATAATTTCTGGTATTTTTAACATATTTAAAGACTCTTCATTTTTTAATTTGCTCATTTGAGCATGTTTGATATCTTGATAGAAAATTTACGGCAAATAAAATGTCAGGTCTTGTTATTCGTGCAAGGTATAGGAGTGCACCAATCATAGATCTAAATTTGGTATCGTCTTGGCCATTCTCAGGTTTGGAAATTTTTAAATTTGTCTCCATTGGGGTATAATGTGGTTTGGACTTATTTTTTTTAAATTTTGTCGATATATTTTGATTGGTTTAATGAAATGGTTTTTTTTTTTAGATCTCTATTTATTT
Source organism: Ericerus pela (assembly GCA_011428145.1). Classification (NCBI taxonomy): domain Eukaryota; kingdom Metazoa; phylum Arthropoda; class Insecta; order Hemiptera; family Coccidae; genus Ericerus; species Ericerus pela. The sequence goes on along the minus strand of WOFM01000109.1, from coordinate 22,447 downwards.
CAAAACCCACAAAGAATTTTGGATTTTTGGTAATTTTTAGGGTGAATGAGTTTTGGAGTTTTTGTGTTATTTCATCGAGCATCTGATCAGAGTTGGATGCCACGAGAATATCATCTACATAAATAATAAAGAATAAATAATTTCCTTTTTCATTATTTTTGCAATATAAACATCGATCAATTTTCGATTGCGCTAAACCAATTTCTTTACAAGTGCCATCTAATGAGTCAAACCAGCTTCTTGACGAAGTTTTTAAACCATAGATTGATTTATTTAATTTTAAGAGGTGTTTTTCTTTATTTGCAGGACAACCTTCCGGAATTCTAATGTATACAGGTTTAATGATGGACGAGTTTAAAAAGGCTGTTTTTACATCAAATTGACGGAGTTTTAGTTCATATTTGTTAGCAGTGGATAATAGCCATCTTATTAACCAAGTAGGAATTACAGGTGCAAAAGTTTAGTTTAAATTATATTCATTTCTGTCTTTAAAGCCACGAGCAACTAATCTTGCTTTGGCTTTCATGTCACCATTTTCGTCATTTTTACAAGTGAAGATCCATCTTGCATCTACTATGCTTACATCATTTTCTTTTGGTACAATTTTCCAGATGTTTAATTCATCCATGGATTCAAATTTGTCTTTTATGGCTTCCAACCATTCATTTTTAAAAGGGTTGTTTTTTATATCGTGGAAATTTTTAGGTATATGGTCCTCTAAAAAATAAATTTTATTTTGATTTATTACATTTACAACTAAATTTTCGTTTTCAGTAAGGTTTAGATTTTCGACATATTCTGCAGGTTTAACGATTAATTTTTCTTTTTTAAGATGCATGATATTTTTACCTTCATCAAATTTGACATCACAAGCATTATGTGTGTCAGTGGTGTAAGGATTTCTTAAGGCATATCCCGTATTAGTATACCCAACTAATAAATATTTTCAACACAAGAAGCTAATTTAGGATCAATTTTTTTTTTTTTTTTTTTTTTTAATAGCTTTTGTTGCTGTTTGTTTACGAACTTCTACAGGGATGTGGCGATAAGCAACACATCCAAATACTTTTAAATTTTGGATATTGGGTTTTCTTCTGAAAAAAAGTTCATAAGGAGTTTTATTTCCCTCATTAGCTCTAGTTGGCGATCTATTAATTATGTATGCGGCTGTTGGAACAGCATATGACCAAAATTCAATTTCTAGTCTACTTTCTATCAACATGGTTCTTACCCTCTTCATTATCATCTGATTTTGGCGTTCCACCATGCCATTTAGTTCTGGTGAATGGGGTATGACTTGGTCTAATTCTATACCTTCATCTTCACAGAATTTTCTTAATCTAGTGTCTAAATATTCTTTTGCATTGTCAGTTCTTAATACTGCTATTGGTTCATCAGGAAATTTGTTTTTCATGCTTTTTGTAAACTCAATAAATCTTTTGTAGGTTTGGCTTCTATCAATTATTGGTACCACAAAGGTATATTTTGAAAAATGGTCTATAAAGGTCAGAACGTATTTCTGCCCCCTATGGCTGTTGTGAAAGGACCCATGATATCTGATGATATTATTTCCAATTTTCTGTTAGACCTATTTCTTTTTTTATTGTGGCTGAGTCTTTGTGAATTTGCAAGTTTGCAAATTTCACAATTTAAAAAATTCGTATCATTAAATTTTAAGTTTGTTGGTATCCCTACTTGCATTTTTTGCAAAATTTTTAAATATCTTCCATTAATATGAGCTAATCTACTATGCCAAAGGTATTTTTTTCGATCAGAATTTTCATTATTTTCAAAATAATTATTAATTTCAATTTCATTATTATTGATTTCAGGAGGTTCATTGGAGTTTTGATTATCAATATTTTCATTATGATCATAATCATTAAGTATTTCGGGAATTTCACTGGGATTTGAGTCATTTTGCCTATCAGTTGGATAATGTGAAGGTTCAGCCTCTTGGCTAGTATAGATGTTTGGTTGATTTTGGATATTTACTAGGGTATCTTTTGTTTTATCGTTATTTTGAGATGATTTTTTATCATCTACTATTTCTTCACTAATTTCATATTCATCCCATTCATTTTCTGAATCGACTATTTCTTCCTCAATTTCGTAATTATTCCATTCATCCCCTTCATTTTCCACGATTGGCATTGCCTTTTTCTTTTTCCTCAATTATTTCATATTTGACATAAAAGACTCCACATTCTTTTTTTGCTGTTAAAATTATTTCTCCTGACTCAATTTCACAAATATCTGCTTCAAACTGTTTCTGATTGATACCATAATTTCCATTTTCTGTTATTTTTATTCCAGACATTATGTCTAGTGTCAGTTCTGGGACATAAAAGACTTCACTCAATTTGATTTCAATTTGGTTGCCATAACGATTTTCCACTACGATTAATAATTCACCAACGTGAGTTGCCTCAAGATAATTTTCTTTTATTGCAACTAAAAATTGCCTTGGTTTTTTTAGTTTTTTTATATTTCTTAATTTTTTAAGGTCAGACGTAATGTTTACTTCAGCTCCACTATCCAATAATAATTTTTTTTGTAGACATAATTTGTTTGGTTTTTTAATGACCATATTTAAAAGTTTGGGTTCTTTTTTATTCCCTTCATTGTTTTTTTTGTTTGGATTGGGGTTTCTGTTGTTTGTAATTTTAGCTATTTTTGGGCAATCTTTTTGTAAATGTCCTCTTTGATTACATTCAAAACATTTTAAATTTGTTTTTACTTCTTCCTCATTACTATTTTGCCTATTATTGCTGTAATTCTGAGGTCTGTTATTCCCATAGTTTTTGTAATTATTCCCACAATAATTGTTGTTATTGTATCCATTATTATTGCCATTATATCTGTTATATGGACGATAAGTACCTCTATTATTTCGAAAAGTACCATAGTTATTACGTCTTTGCCCGTTAAAATTTGAATTTGGACCATTATTAAAGTTTCTTCCATTATTGTTTCTAAATCCATTATAATTGTTACGAGAATTATTGTTATTATATCCCCTATTAAAATTTCTTCTGGCTAAAAAATTTTGTCTGTTATTGCCTCTATAATTTTGACCATTATTATTATGATTTACATTAAAATTTCCGAAGTTTTTTAAAAAATCTGTCTCGTTTTTACTTTCATAATCTTCTATAATTAATCTTTTCAATTTTTCTATTGTTTTCTGCTCCTGAGGTAAAACATTAAAAATTGATTTTGGAATAGCTTGGTCATGACATAGACCACTGTAAAATTGGTTTAACTCTTGTTGGGGCGCTATTGTCATCCCTGAATCTCTTACTTCTTGTAATAATTCTTCAAATCTTTGGATATATACATTTATATTGCCTCCAGGTTTACATTTAAAAGCAACCCATTTAATGTAGGATTGACTAGCTACAACCTCAGTAATTGCTCCATAAACAGAATCTAATTTGTCAAAAATTTGGTCTACTGTTTTCAAGCTACAAATTTGTATAACTATTTGAGGAGATACTTTGTTTAAAATGAAATGTTTGAAAGACCTATGTTCAAGTGGTGGATTATATATATCTTTTTCACAATTTTCAATGTAATAGTTTCGAGATGCATGATTTTTTTGCCAGACACTGTAGTACTCTGCATCATTTATAGCATATTTTATTGTTTGACGCCATTGTTGATAAAATCTACCATCAAAAATTTTAGTTTCAGCTGAGGAAATAGGTTTAATTTTTGCTTTTTCTCTTTGAGAAGGCATATTGTCAATATTTTCGATATAACTTTCTAATGGACTATCTGATTGACCTTGTTCAGTTTGTAAATCCTCACTATCTTGATTGCTACTCACAAAAAGTTCTTTTCTCACTGGAGTTTTTTTGGTTTTATCTGAAATTGTACTTTTATTTGGTGAATCAGCTTCAGCTCTAATTGGTTTATTTTTACTTTTATCGGTAGTTTTCGTAGCTTTTGGTGTAGTTGGAGCCAGTGTAAATTTCTCTGACTCTTTTTGACTTGACTTAGTTTTTCTAATTTCAATGATTCTTCTTCTAATACTTATTGCTATCTCAAAACCTTTATTTTCTTTTTGAATTAGATCATCAAGAAATGCTATATTTTCATTATTTTTATCAAAGGGTAATTCAATTTGATCCAGTTTACCGTATTTCGGTAACTAAATAAATAGTTATTTAAAAAATAATCAATCTAAAATATGAACATTAAATTTTCTGAAATTGATCTAGGTACCAATTTGCAAATTATAAATTGAAATTTTTCATGGTTGTATTTTATGGAAACGAAAATTAAATTACTATTCTGATTTCAATTTCAGAATTGTTGAATACCAATCCCAGTTGCCCGATATGCTAAATATTTCTGCCAGCAATTATTAGTTATGCACATAAAACCATCAATTTGTTTGGTTATTATATAAAAATCCGAAATAAAAATATAATTTTTGTGCTCAAATATTTTTCCTAAAATGTCTAATTTATAAGATTCGTAGTAAATTGTAGAATAGAAACCAATTTGTTTATTTAGATATTCACCCCAAAATATTTTAAAATCGGTGATCTTTTCTTTTTCTTCAGTGGCTTTTCTTAATCTTTTTAAATCTTTTTTGCTCAAAATAGTCTAACCTTTTTGTAAGATCATTTATTAATAGAAGAAAAATTAAAATTTCGAGAGGATTATTTTGACAAAATCAATTCAGAATTTCGAGAAAACGAAAGTGAAATTAAATTATCAAATAAAATTTCAAAAATAATAAAAATAATTTAAAAAAAAAATAAATAATTTCGATTTGTTTTAATTAAATTTCGATACTATTTGATGTATATTCAAGAATTAAACGAATATTCTCGAATGTATTTTGCCACTTTCAGGAATGAAGCAAAAATTTTCAGAAAAATTTAGTAGTAACTTGACATAGTTGGCACAACAGAACAATAGAAAATGACATTAAATGATCATGATACTTTGTTACCTGAATAGGATTACAATTACCAATTACAATGTTGAACAAGTTGTTGCAAACCACTGGAATACTGGCGATTTTCAGCAAAGTTTTAATCTGGTGATGATTGGATTTTGATGATTTTGGGCTGAATTTACTGGTTGAACTCGATGACCATTACGATTTTCGCACTTTTTAAAGATGTTTTGACATACCAATGACTCTGATGATTACCATTTTGGACGTTGAACTCAGCTTTCGAAAATTATTTTGCAACTTTTGATGACCAGTTGACCAATACTTATTGGCGTTTATTCGGTGAAATTTTCAGTTTTCAGAACAAAAATGAAACTCGGCGGATGAAGAACTATCCCAGTTCTTTGTAAATTATCCCAATTTACACAATGATTGCTCGAAAAGAACGAAAAAACAATCACGAAGCGATGCTACCATGAAGTGAAAAGCTTTAATCTCAGACCTATCTGATGATTAAGTTTTCTTGGCCGAGGATGCGAATTAGTTTTCGAGCAAAATTTGAAAAACGAATAAACGAACGAAATTATATAACATGAAAAAGAATTTGTTTTATTACACAAACTTCAACAACATAATAACAATATAAAAATTGAATCAACAATTTAAAGTATTGGACTTTAACTGAGATCGTAACAAAACGGAATAAAAAGCAAGAAACTAAGATGAGTAATCTCTTTCTAATTTATTTTGAATAAAAGTGGGAAAAGAATGATTCAGTGTTACTGTGTAGTTAGGTGACGATGTGAGCAAGGTTGCATGACTACCACCACAACAAATATGAAATGAATGGAATGAATTTGAGATTGAGGAAGAAGTAATTGAGGAAAATGAGGTGGTTGATAAGTTAGATGAAGATGAAAATAGTGAAACAAATAGAAATATCCTTAATAATAATAAAAATAAAAATGAAAAAAACACCATACACGATCAAAATATAAAAAACAGAGAACACACACAGGACACAAACAATAATAATAATGATACAATAGAACAAAATATGGAGCATGAACAGATTGAAAATAAAATGAACGAAGGAATAGGATCACAATTAATAAATAACAATTTCAATGAAAATATAATAAATAGTGACAAACAGGATTCAAATGAACAAGTGACACAATCCATCACAAATAAAAAATTAATATGTCATAGGCGATTAGGACATTTATCAGGAAAAAATTAAAAATTATTAACTAAAGTTTCTAGAGGAATTCCTTCTAAAATTAACTTCTGTGATGACAAGTTCCGGCTATGTGAGACCTGTATGAAAGGTAATTCTAGGCATCTAAGTCACAATGGAACTCACACACCCCCAAATAGGAAACTTGAGGTGGTCTTATTGGACACAATGGATCTGTTTTCACCTAGTGTCTTCAGTCAGAAACATGTTTTGATCTTTGGAGATCATGCGACAAAATACTCTTTTGTTATGCCTATACAAATAAAATTGATGGTCTTTTCTGAATTTAAAAAACTTTATTTAAAACTAAAATCTAAATTTCCAGATTTTCCAATTGCGACTTTACGATGTAACAATGCTTGTGAATATTTCGATATACAGATGAAGTTCTTTTACAAGGAAAATGGTGTTGTTTTGGACTCAATGGTCCCCTACTCCCCTCAACTGAATGCGACTTCCAAAAGACAGAACCAAACAATTATGTCTCATGTAAGAGCTATGCTCTTTGATGCAAATTTGGACTTGAGTTTCTGGTTCTTAACTGTGTTGTGGCTATTTATACCATAAATAGGAGCCCCACACGGACAAATAAGAATAATTCCATACCCTTCAAATAGTTTTACAAGCACAAACTGGACATTTTGAATTTAAAATTCTTAGGAGCTTTAATTCATCAACACATTTCTATTGAAGTCCAACAACAACATACTAGTAAAAACAAGAAAAAATGGGTCAAAAATGAACACTCAAAACTCACAACATGTTTTAAGAAAGGCATTTTTGTAGGATATACCACAACTGGCAATTGCATAAAGGATCTATTACTGAATAAATCACATGTCACTTGTGAAGTCAGGTTTGACGAGACCAAAAATATAATACAAATAAATAATGATAATAATAATATAATAAATAATCGGGTTATAGAATATGAAAATGACACTGAGGAAACTCCAGTTTTATTAAACCTCATCAACTCAAGGAGTAATCTGTATATCAAGGATAGCATCTCCCAAACTTTTGAGGAAGTGCACAAGAATCCTTTCCATAATCAATGGCTTAATGCCATTAAGGATGAATTAAAATCCTTGGCTGAAATGGGTGTCTGGGAAATAGCCCCTAAAGAGGAAAATGTCTGATTTGTTGAAACAAAATGGTGCTTCACCACCAAACTTAATAATTTGGGTATCCATATCCCAAAGGCAAGACTCGTTGCTAGAAGCTTTAAGGATTTAACAAATTATTCTCTATCATAAACATACGCTCCAGTTCTTCAGTAGGTACTAGTTGATCCTTTGGATTTTGACTGTTGCAAATAAGTATGGTTTAAATTTATTACAATTTGATATAAAAACAGCTTTTCAAACTCACAAATTACATACCCCATATATATATATATATAAAACTTCACCTAAAGGCTGCCAATTAGGCTATAACAAATGCCTTAAATTAATTAAATCCATTTATGGACTTAAAACATTGTCAGAAGTTGGTATGATTTGTTGAACTCTAGAGTAGTTCGAGCTGGCATTATCCAGTCAAAAATTGATCATTGCCTTTATATTAAACAAGACAGCAGTGGCTCTATGGCCTTCCTTATAGTGACAATATGCTTCTTGCCAGCAACTTGGTTTAACTTGGTTTGTGTCCCCTTTGAAACTTGTAAGTTCTTATCTAAATCAGTAGCTAAATCATCAATTGTATTTTCAAAATTCAAGCTTTGACTTTTTTGGTTCTTATTTTTATTCTTATTCGAACTACTAGGCTTTTGACTATGTTGAATTTTACCATGATCAAAAGTTTCTCCTGTTCTCGCATGTTTTTGTTTGTTGGAAGATAGATCGCTATTTTTCAACTTATTACCTGGTAAAGAAAGGACATTACTTGGTGCATTTACAGTTCCAGGTAGAATGTACATGGATAAGATTTAGATTTAGTATTTTTAGTAATTAAAATAGAATTACCTTTAAAAATACTCTTGATGAACTTGTTAATTCTTGGTATTTGTTTGTTGAGCCAATCAGATACAAACGTATAATGATTTGTAGGAAACGTAATCTTGAATAAATCTCGCTTATCTTGGTTAACTTGGTTTATATCATCATTGGCAGGCTGTGGGGCAGTACATTTTCTTGAAATGTGTCCCAGCTTCTTACAATGGTAGCGGTATCTTTGTCCACCACTGGGAAATTCGTTAATTATGTGATCATTCAGTCCTCAACTACGACATCTTGGTTTGGGTGTGTGCTGCACAGGTTGGCTACCTTGAGGGGCAGGTTGCTGAGTAGTAGACTTTGGTGTTACTTGTCTTGGTGTTGCGGATCTTGGTACTGGAGTTCTTGTAACTTGATTTGCAGGTGTAGGTGGAGTAACTTGATTTTGACTTGGTTTTCTTGGTTGCTGGCCAGCTAATGGGTAGTCTTGGTTGATAAGTTGCATTCAGAATGGACTTGGTTAGTTGAACTTGGTTTTTTGGCACAGCACTTGGTTCACTTGGTTATGGGGTTGTTTATCTCTTACATTCTACGTATTCGAGTATTTCTCTACATAGAAATTCTTCGTTGAGTTTGTTGCCTGCTCTTGCATACAATGTGTTGATCAGACTCTCAAAAGTGGGATTTAACTTCTTTATTAATTTGTTCATCTATAAGTCTACACTGAATTCTTGGTCAAGCTCCACCATTTGTCTTCTAAACACATCGAATTTTGAATAGAACATAAGTAAATCTTGGCCTTCTAGGTATCCAACTGGTTCATGGTACAAATTAGGTCATGAAACATTTGACCACCATACTTTTGCTTGAGATTGGTAAATCGCATACTCATTCTCATGATGCATCGTTGGTGTCTTAATTCCCATTGTCACCGATGTTCGCAGCATATTTTTTACTTGGGCATCAATCTCAAATCTTATATTTTCCAGCAAGTCGATGTGTTGAGCTCTTGGTTAACTGATCCAGTCCATAACACCACCAGCTGCTAGATCATTATTAATCGCCTGACGCCAAGCTTTGAAGTTATTCTTACTTTTCAGTTTTTCATTTTGATTGTACTGTCGTACTTGTACAACAGGTATCATCTGATACTGACCCATTGCTGGGTAGCATTGAAGGGCAAACTTCATAGTTACTTCTCTGACTTTAGCTTCTTGGTCTTGGTTCAGTCTAGGGGGTGGCAGTGCATATCCCAAGTAGTTTGATACAAGTGGTACGTTTGATACAGATTGAATCACGTTAACATGGTTATGTGGCAAACTCACATTTAATTGTTGGAAGTTCACAATTGGGTGATTCGAGCTTTGTCTTGATGACGTGATATTTGAATAACTTGGTTGACTGAATGACTGATATGTAGTGGAACTCATGATGCGACTTGGTAAAAGATTCTCATTACTTCTTGGTACATTTGAGGTTGATTGAGTAGTGTTTGGATTAATACATACATAACTTAAATACATACTCAATGACATACTTGGTAACAGATAATACTGACTTGGTTGTAAATTTGTATACACATTACTTTCTCGAGTAATTTCTGATCTTGGTGGTGTACTCGTAATGGCTGGTATTTGTAAGTTTGTAGTTACACCTACACTTGGTGTAAAATCCAATTGATTTGATTGCCAAGTACCAGTTGGGAAAAGTGGCAAATTCAGTACCAAATTAATTGATTGTTCATCACATGTTGATAATTGATTCACTCCAGTATGCGAACTATCACTCATGACTTGTTTTGTAACTTGGTTGTCTTGGTTAACTTGGTTTTCTTGGTTATCTTGGTTTCTTATATTTTCTTGGTTGGACATTTCAATGTCTTCACATTCAGTAAGATACTGTGAACCTATACTGAATTAAGATCACCGAGATGTATTCATAGACTTGGTCACTGGTATTCTATTGTGACACAAAACGTAATTTCTTCTTGGTTTTCTTGGTTTACCAATTTGGCTAAATTCGAAAGCTCTTCTTCGAGAGTAAGATCTTTCAGAACTAACTCTTCTGCGATCGAAGAAGCAGGTGCTGTTACATCGATTACTTTTTCTTTGAGAAAAGGATTAAATTTTACCTTTCTAATTGACGTTCTCTTGGGTGTACTTGGTGACAATAGTTTTGGTTTATCTGGTTTTGATGTTTTCTCACCTTTACCACGTGTTCCTGGAGCCGTCTAATCTTTCAGTTTTTCTTGCTGCTTTCTCTTGGTTCACATAATCGTACTTGGCTTATTAAAACTTGCGATTTTAATTGCGATACGAATTACCACAAAACGCTAACTTGTTATTTAATGCATAAAAGACTTGGTAACTTGGTTTTTGTGAACACGAGGAGCACACACAATCTTCACGTTTTCCAAAAGACTAGTTGATTGATTATCTTCAAGTTTTCCAAAAATGTTCCATCTGGATGCAATGCTTTGTGGATTACATTATTATTCCACATAAATGCGGAAAATTGGAATGAATGCATATTATCATGTATTGGTTCGGTGTAAATAACAAATTTAATAACTTTAAACTCAAGTTCTGGTTTATTCCTAGATGTGGCGCTTTTATTTTATTTTTTCTTTAAAATTTTTTCAGACAGCTCTCCTCGGGTGCTCAAAAATAAAGATCGTTTATCATTACTGTGTACAATTTTTCTATATTTATCTAATTTCATTTTTAGTCATCTGCCTGCCCTTTTTACAGCTCCAAACTAAACAAAATTAGCCTGATCTGCGCTAGTCTTAGCCCAAAAGTGTTTCCTCTCTATATTGGATTACGTGGAGGTAACTTCAGAAACGATCCCTAATTACTCTCAGTTAAGAAATAAAAAAAAATTGGAACACAGAATTAACCAAATAGCATCATTCAACATCTTGTTTTGAAGCAAGATGCTGAAAGATAAAACACAGTAATTAATTGTTTCAAAATTCAAACTCTCTATAGTTTTCAAAAACGAAACAAAAATACTAAAGTCCAAACGCATGCAAAACGGAGAAAAAAATAAAGTGTGGTTTGGAGACCCTGGTTTCATCTCTCAGATCACATGTGTATACAATTGATTTTTACATCACATATAGTGAAACCAGTGTTGCCTGAACACCAAGAGCAAATAGCATTATGATGTTACCTATAATCTCATAAATGTGGTGAAAGTACCAAGAGGCCGAGGTGGAGTGAGTTGGACTATACTCAACTAAATTCATAAAGAACTATTAGTTTCAGTTCTATGGGAAAAAGGAATAAACACTTGAGCTATGAGAAGTCGCACTTGATATAATTATATATATATATATATATGGCTCTGTTTGATAGGATAACACTAACTTACACCAACTTACACCAGTAGGGATATTCCACAAATATTCAAGTAAAACTTGGCACAAAGTCACATAACATTCCTACATTTATGGAATCTCCTTCCTGGTGTAGGTTGGTGTAAGTTGGTGTAGTCCTATCAAACAGAGCTATATATATAAGAATAATATGTACACGAGGAACTATATATGTTTATTGTGTGAGTACAACGGACAAACTGTAACGTACGTAATATAAAATATGGCGTAGTAGATTCTTGAGGTTCTCGATGTCTTGTATCGATATGTATGTTGAATATATATCTATAGTTATATCGATAACTATCGATAGGTTCAACACCTGTATTATATATCTGAGAGTTCTCACTCTTGCTTATATGTTCTTTCTTATTTACTTTACGTAATACTCGTACGTAGATACCATTCTCACACTCCCTCTTATTACGTCAATTAAATAAGAATGAGTCAGTTTACTTTCATAAATGTCGTATAATAAACAAAACGAAAACAGTAACAAAAATACTGAAAATGACAGTCTCGAAAATATGGATCAGTTCTTTCAAAACAACAAAACGAAACAACAATAAACTTAATGACTTTTGAAAACGCTTAATAACTAAATTCATAAACTTAATTGACTGATCTTTCGATTGACTTATTGTACTAAACAAACAACACTTAATTCAATAAATTTCATGACTGACAAATATCACATAAATTCATAATATAAAAATCACAACACAAACTTAAATTCTAAATATCAAACATACAAAATAATGTCAGACTTATAAATGTCTTATTGAGCTTCTGTTTCAGGTACTTCGTTTATTCACCTTTACGAGATAATGTTGTAACATATAAAATACATTTTTGTCATTAGTTAATTGTCTTATTCTATTTCTCCAAATTTAAGATTTCTTTTCTAAACTTTTGAAATAAAGGTTTTGGTAAAGCTTTCGTAAATAAGTCTCCTATTTGTTCTTTTGTTGGTACCCATACTATATCTATATCTTTGTCTTGAAAAGCTTTTCTAACATAATGATACTTTAACTTTACTAAGTGTCTTAGAGCTCTCGATGCGTCTAATTTAGTGGCTTTTATTGCTGCCTGATTATCTTCGAATATAATTGGCTTATTTTCTTTCTATAGAATTAGTCTACAAAGATGTTTTATGTAAACTAATTCTTTAGTTGACGTACTTAGCGCTATATATTCTGCCTCCATAGATGACGTTGCTACAATTTTCTGTTTATTTGATTTCCATGCTATTGCATCTCCAAAAAGAAATATTATATATCCCGTTGTAGATATTCCATCAGGGTCATTTATTTCTAATGAAGCATCACAGAAACTAACTAATTCATTATTTTCTCCTTTATATACTAATTTATGGTCTTTTGTACGAGACAGATATTTGAAAACTTTTTCTACTTTAGCCCATTCTATTAATCTAAAATTGTGAGATTTTCGTGTCAAAACATTTACAGCGAACATAATATCGGGTCTAGTACTTAAAGCTAAATATAATAAAGCACCTACTGCTTCTCTATAGGGTATCTTTTCTTTTAGATTTAACTGTGTTTCTAATTTAATTTCTGAATCAGATTTCTTTATGGCTTGATTAGTTAACATTGGTGTATCACTTCCTTTTACATGTTCTAACTTAAATTTCTTTAACAGGGATTCTATAAATTCGTTTGAGATAACATCATCGTTTTTGTCTCGAAGTTTCGTTCAATATCTATTCCTAAATATTTTCTTGGTTCATCTAGAACTTTCATTTTGAAAGTTTTACTTAGTTCAATTTGAGTTTCGTAAATCTTTTCTGCATTATTTCCTGAGATGAAAATATCATCAACATATTGAACTAACGTAACCATCTTTCCCCCTTGACACCAATAAAATATGCAGGCTTCACCTTCATTTAAGTTAAAATTCATACTTTTCATTGTCTTTTTAAATTTTAGATACCACCTTTTTGGGCTAACTTTTAATCCGTACAAAGCTTTTCTTAATTCGCATACATTTTCTTTTCTGAATTTTTCGTTAACATCTACTCCCTCTGGTATTTTTAGGTAAATTTTCTTGTCTAATTTGCTATTTAGGAATGCTACTATTACATCTAACTGAATAATTTTCAATCCCATTTTGTTTACTATGCTCAAGAACATACTTATTTGTGCTAAACCTATGGTTGGTGCATATAATTCGGACATATCATACACATGATGATCTTGGAAACCTTTGGCTACTACTCTAGCTTTATATCTATACACACCTCCTGGTTCTAACTTTTTGACAAAAATCCATCTCGAATCCATAATCTTTTTACCTTCAGGTTTCTTTACATATTTCCAAGTTTTACTCTCTAATAGTGATTTTATTTCTGAATTAATTGCCTCCATCCATTTTTCTTTTTCATTACTGTTTAATACATTTTTATACGTTTTTGGAACTTTATTTATCTCGCACATCATAGCAAAGTATCTATTCTCTCTTTCTGTCGCAATTATTGTCTTTTCACTCAGTTCTAATTCAACTTCTCCCTCTGAATCATTAATATCTGATGAAGACTCACTTGACGATACTCTAATTCTAACTTTATTTTTATTCTTTTTACATTTTTCTGACTTTAAAATTACTTCCAAATTATTTTCTTTTATAAAGTTTTCAGGTATACCATTTGATTGGTCTACTTGCATATCATCTTCTATATTATTCCAGTTAATTAATTAAATTCTTGGTAATCCTTCTTTTTCAAAATAATTTCTCGGGTATTTGTCTTTAAAGGTAATTGACTCTAGAAACGTTACATTACTTGACTTAATTAATTTTCCTCTTTCGGGTTTTAAGAGTAGCCATGATTGAGGATTAGATCCTACTAAAATACAGCTTTCTCCCTCTTCACAAAATTTTGACGTTTTTGTTTTGGCATGGGGTAGTTTTCTTATTGCAATACATCCAAATCTACGTATGTATTCAATTTTGGGTTTTCTATTTTTGAGCATTTCATAGGGTGTTTTCATTTTTAACCTTTTATGTGGCAATCTGTTGTGAATGTGCGTGACTTGTTGTATGGCTAATTCCCAAAATTCTAGTGGTAGTCCACTATCTAATAACAATGCTTTTGTTTTCTGTATAGCTGTGAGATTAAATCTCTCAGCTGTACCATTAAGTTCGGGGGTATCTGGTGGGCTTATTTCTAACATTATACCTTCTTCTCTGACTATATGCTTCATGTCTACAGTTAAATATTCCCTACCCACCATCTATTCGAAGTTATGAAATTTTAATTTTTCTATCCCCTAAATTAGTTCTCATAGTTTCTATAAATTCTCTAAAATATTTTCCTATTTCTGACTTATTTGTCACATTGAATGTCATTGTATATCTCAAAAAATTGTCTGTGAAAGTTGCTACATAAACACTTTTATTTATTACTCCTATCGGTTTAATTGGACCCATTAAATCACTATGTATACGAAACATTGGTTTATCTGCTGTTTCTCTTATTGTTTTATGAGGGGATCTTTTAACTTTTGCCAAACAACATATTTCACATTCTTGTATTTCGGTGTCAAAATCTACATTTTTAAGACAATGATGCTTTCTTTAAATAGTTCATAGATGCATGACCTAGTCTAACATGATATAAATAACCCAACTTTTTCTTTATCGAATTTTCACACGGTAGTTTTAAATTATTTAAATCATCTATTGTTATATCTGCACCCAGATCTAAATATTCTAACAACTCTTGATTTGACTTTAGATTACTCGTACTTGGCTTTGACTTATCATAGTTGTGATCTATGACATGACTTTCTGACTCGCTTTCTGACCACACATCTTTGACTTTAGAATACTTATGATCATGTAAAATATTAGTGTCATCAAATGCGTATTTTTCAATTTCTGATTCGTTAGATGAATCTTTTTCCTTATCAGTTAAATATACTCTCGAAAAAGTGATTATATCAAAATTAAACCACCAATATTTTCCGGTTTTATTTCCTAACATGACTATTTTATTTGATTTTTCATTACAAATTTCTGCAGTTTTATCTCTAAATACTGCATAATAACCCAATTTTGTAAACCTAAGTATCGATAATAAATTTTCACCTAAGTTCTTTGAATATCTAATTTTATTAATTTTTAATGCTTTCCCTTCTATGTCTTTTACATATAAATTTCCTTTATGGGTGATTTTAATGTCTGCGGATTTGTCTTTATTGGCACACGAAATATATTCTGGAATTTCAAGATTCGTAATTTCTACTAAATTATCTAACCTCTTAATAAAATGGTCTGTTGCCCCAGTATCTGCTATGAACATTACTTTAATATTCCTATCAGTTTTTAAACATTTAGAGAACTTTTTATGTTTAATTTAATTATACTTCTTATTCTTTTCATACCTTTCAATTTTACTGACGATTTACTTTTATGCGACTTTCTATCCGAATCACTTGACGAACTAGACAAACTCGTGTATGACGAACTACTCGCTGATGACGTACTCGAACTCGTACTTCTGTCTCTGCGTCTTTTGGTCGTACGTGCTCCTTTCTTATGGTATTTATGACTTCTTTTACTCTTACTAGACTTTTTGTCGTGACGATGTTTTCTTTTATTTCTTCTTTTGTTGTCCACTTTAGTGTTTATCCCTTCTGAAACTGTAGGTTTGGTCGATTCACTCTGTTCTGTTGATTTTACAAAATATATTGGTTTGAATTTCGGCTTAACTTTAATTTTCAATTTTTTGAAACATCGCCAATAAGGGCTACCTTTTGTAACACTACTCGTTCTCTTTTCTCTCGGTAACGGATTATGTCCTAGCTTTTTCAAACAATGTTTGGCCACATGCCCGTACCCACTACAATTAAAACATTGGTACGTAGGGCGTCTTGAAAAATTAGATGTCTTTAAATTTTGTGTCTTATTTGGTCTATTAAACTTAAATCTATTTGTCTGAACATAATTAATTCCTTTGCTTCTCGAAGTTCCTTTTCTTTCCTTTACTAATACATCTTCTTCCATAATTATCGCTTTTATTTGTTCATACGTCATTACGGTATTTATTCTTGCTGATAAATTTGGAAAAGCTAAAAGCATTTGCAATTTCAAAGCCTCAAGTTTTCTATTCTCATCCCATCCTTTATTCGTTAATCTAATCTTTCTTTCTATTTCCTCAAATTTATCGAACCAATCATTTAATTCCATACTCTTTGGATAATATCTCAATGAATAAATTTCTGAAATGACTAAATTACACATTATTGTCTGGGGTTCCCTATAATCTGCAAATTTCTTTAAGCATTTCGAAGGACTTGGTTCACCAAAAATTAATTTTGCGTGTTCGTCATCTAACCATTCCAGTAAAACCGCTTTTGCATCACATCTATCTCTAGTATTCTTTTCATTAATTATAACAGGATTTATTAAATCAAAAGCTTTCGAAAATTTTTATCTGTTAACGAATATATTAAATGATTCTAACCAAACTCTAAAATCTATCATCATTGATAATTTCTTTGCCGTTACTTTAATTTTACTTCTATATTCCTTATTATTATTTTGTGTCTCAACAACATTTAAATCCAAACTATTAGCATTTTTGTCTAATTGACTGGGATTATTATTAAAGTTACCAGAAGAATTATCTTCCTTACCTCTATAACTATCAATTTTCTCATTTTGACTTAGCAATCTATCAATTTGCAAAAATTTTCTTAAAATATCATCGAAAATGTCAGAATCATTACCTTTCGTATTAAATGACTGTTGTTGCGTCTGCATATTCTCAATGTTTTCTAACTGCCTTGATCTGTTATCATCTGTAAATGTCTGTTTAAATGGCTCAATATTACCTGTCTTATTTGTCCTATTTGTCTTTTTTGTCTTTTTGTTGTAATTCCTTTGTTTCGGGAGCGGGTTGTCCCAGTTTTCTTCCTTTTCGGTGGGTGCTGGCTGTCTCACAACGTCGTTTTTGTTGGACTGACTTGGTCCAGCGTTGTCCTCCGATCATAGGTTCGAAATTTCTGGAACGTTGTCGCTACTATCTTTTCTCAAAACTTCTGGTCTCGCAAACATTACGTCGTCCTGGGCTTCTTCCCATTGTTCACCTGGAGTTTCTGACAGATCATTATCGTACGTTGGCAGGTTCTTCATTTTCTCGTAGATGTCTGTATGTCTCTTATCTGGAACTTGATTATTAATTAACTGTTCCTCTATAATTACGTTCAACCTTTTTATCAGACTCAGCTCTAATCCGTGCACTAAACGTATGCAGGATGCTGGGTCAATAGTAAAATATCGATCTATTCCGAATTTTATCACCTTTATCGCTCTCGCACTCGAGATCAAATCGTCTGCCCTCGTGTGAAGAAACTTTGAAGGTCCTTTCGACATTGTTTTCTCCGCTGTCGTGGATGGTGTCTGGTCTTCTGGTACCATAGTCACTATTGTTTGAGTTTCTCTTGATTCTTTCACAATGTTCTGTATACAATAACAAATACAGATTAATTATAATGTCACACAAGGAACATCTAGAATAAGTATTGAAAAAATTATGTCTGCTACGATTACGTAAACTCTAGACCACGTTTACTACTATTACTTTTAAGTAGTTCCTTGTAATTGCACTCTCTTGGGATCTATCTACAATATCACTTCGGTCTAGATTACTTTTAGTATAGAAAAAGTTTGGACGCTTTAACCTGGCCAGGATTTTTCGTCTAAGTACCCAAGTGCAATATTACTTATACTTATTTGTCAATAAACCACCTACTAACGTCCATACTATAGTAGGTTCATGTCATGGCAACCAGATATTTGTTATTAAACAATTAAATTAAACAAAATTAATGGCTAAGCTTTCGTTTTTTGTGGGAATTTTTGTAGCCAAATTCACACCACGTTTTCATCATTTTACGTCTGATCGACAGAATACTTAAAATTTTCTGAAAAATAAGTTTATTCTACACAATATGTTCATTATTTATTATTATTTAATTCATTATTGACTAATTTCATGTTTTCAATTTTGGTTATTTTTCAAAAACGTGTTCGCACCACGTTTTCATTAATGGCGCACTTCTTTGTTTTATCATCCGATTTTCAAAAATTCGTAACATACCTTTTAATTTCATTATTCTAGTAATAAATATTTACTGTACTTACTGATGTGAGATGTACAGAACGAGGATCGAAAGAACTTGAGACTTTTTACTTTAACGACATTTTATTGCAGACTGAAATATATTTTACAAACGAAATATGAAATGGCGAAGCAACAGCATCATCGGTTCAAGAATAGTAGGGGAAGCAATTCGTGATGAGAGTGTACGTGTGACATATATATATATATATATATAATTTGATGATGATGATGACGAAGAAAGGCATGAGGTGGGATTTCCGTTACAACACCCCCTGAAATTTTACCGTTTGAGTTCTTCATCATGTTCTACGCTGAAAGTAAACAAATTATTATTATATATATTTTTTTTAATTTTTTTTAATTTTTTATTTTTTTAATTTTGAAGTACAAAAATAAAATATGCAGAATTAAAAAAATAAAAAATTATTAAAATCGTATTATTCGAACATTATTTTGGTAACTTTGGTTCCTAAAATAATTTTGTTTTGCTGTGCTTCGAGAAAAAAAAAATTAATTGAATAAAATAAATAAAATACAATAAATAAGTAATATGGTAACATGCAAAAATATTTAATGATTGTGAGTAATAGATGATTCATTCATCGTGTATTTCAAAATAAAAAGAAAGAGAAGAAAAAAATATTTACCAACTTATATTACATGAAGAGAAAAAAAATAAAGAAAAGAAAAATTGACAAAGGTATTTCCGATTATCAGTTCGATGAATTTGAAAGAACGTTACGTTTCGTATCTTATCTTAAAAGTGTGATATGTAAAAGATTGTAGAATAATATACTTTGCATCACTTTTTATCTTTCCTGTGTTGCTATTGTATTTGAACTGGCATCTAACATGTTTTATGATAAGGCAACTTCATCGATTTATCTTAATTGTGGTCATGTAATGGGTTTTAATCTTTATTTTGTTTATTGTTGGTGGATTTCCTTTCATCATTCGTGTATTTCTGTCACGCCTGTTTGAAAAAGTATAGGGTTTTTATTGTGCGAATTGTAGGGTTTATTCTTGCTCAATTTTAATGCTGTTTTCTTTGTTGCAATTTTCGAGAATTTGAGTATCTATTTCTTGCAAGAATTTTCTAGTAAAAGTTTATTATTAAGTACTATTTTTGCAATAATTGAAGGTTAATTTTTCAGCAATTATTTTCATGTTACGACTTATATTTGGACTTGGGACGACTTGTACTTTGAAGGGAATATTTTCTACATATTATTATTTGAAAATAAACGAATTTTTGTATATTATGTGTATATGTTAGTGTCAATTAATATTTTGACAATTATATTTTCGAATTTTGATCGATCCAAAGATTTGGTCAAAATATCAGCCAATTGATTTTCCAAACTCACAGTCCTAAGAAATATTATTTTTTCTTCTAATGCTTTTAATATTGAGTAACATTTAATCATTAGAGCCCTCGATTTTTTCTGACTACCCCCGAACATATTTTTTGGGTGGAAATATTGTCTTCCATTATATCGACGATCAATTTCTCTCCAAAAATTTCATAATTCATATGATGTATAACTTTTATTGTATCTAAGGTGTCAAAAACTGCAATTATTTCTGCTGCAGTACTCGATGAGGCGTGAATAGTTTGCTTAGAGCAATTCCACTCCACCAAGTCTCCATTAGCAAATAACATAAATCCAGTTACTGACTTACCTTTTTTGAGATTATTTAATTCTATATTCAACTTGGGGTGCATATGAGGCATCAATATAGGCCTGTATGCCATCCCCTTCTGATTTGTATTTTAAGTTATAATTTTTTGTTGTATTGACATACCTAAAAATTTGTTTTACGTAATTTTTGAGTGTGTCATTAGAACTATTCTGAAAATGGGAGAAAAAGTTGACTGGAAATAATATGTCCGGTCTTGTGAGTCTTGCTAAATATAGTAGCCCTCCTATCATTGACCTATATTCAGTGTTGTCTCTGCCATTTTCTATTTTGTCTATTTTTAAGCCCGTTTCCTTAGGGGTGTTAGTGTTTTTTAATTCTAAAATTCCAAATTTCTTCAACATTTTGTCTATGTGTTTATATTGTGAAAGTATTATTGTATTATTTTCAATGTTTCTGACTATTTCTAGACCCACAAAAAATCTAGGATTATTTATTATAGTAATTGTAAAATCTTTTTGCAATTCTTCATTTATTTTAGTAATGGATAAATGCAAATTGGATGCGATTAGTATATCATCCACGTATGTTAAAAAATATTTTTTTTCTTCATTATTATCTACTACATATAAGCACCTGTCACTTTTGGTTCTAGTAAAGCCCATATGTTTCACTTTCATGTCCAATAAATCGTACCACGATTTGCTGGATGTTTTCAATCCATAAATTGACTTCTTTAATTCCAGTACCTGATTTGTATTTATATTTATCCCTTCCGGTCTTCTTACAAAAATAGGTTTTATTATTGGTGAGTTTAAGTATGCGGTTTTCACGTCATATTTTACCATTATTAATTTTTCTTATTAACTATAGATAATAATAATCTTATGGTTCCTATCCATGCTACCGGGCCATGGGTTTCGGCAATACCATATTTGGTTCGATCTTTAAAACCTCTCGCCACAAGTCTCGCTTTTGGTTTCGAATTACCAAATTCATCAAATTTTATTGTAAAAATCCATCTTGTATCTGTAAGTTTCTGGCGATCATAATCTACTATTTCCCATACCTTCATGTCATCAAGAGAATTGAATTCGTCGTTTATGGCCTTGATCCAATCCTCCCTAAATGGGTTTGTATCAATTTCAGAAAAGGTTTTTAGTATATTGTCTTCTATATATATTTTATTATATTTAACATTAATATTCATAATAATTGGGTTGACTATCCCTAAATGGTATTCATAATTTGCCAATTTTATTGTAAGGGGTTTATTATTTATTTGTAAAGATTTTATATTTTGTGTTTCATCCATTTTTACATCACATGAAATATAGGATTTTGTGTTATAGGGGTCTCTAAGACAGTATCCCGTATTTGTATAACCCATCATTATATTTTTTTCTGCTCTATGCGCTAATTTCGGATCAATCTTATTTTTTAATTTTGATTTGGCTTTCGTAGCATTCTGTTTTCTGACTTCTATAGGTATATGTCTATATGTTAATGCTCCGAAGACTTCAAGATTTTTTAAATTTGGTTTCATCCCATAAAATAATTCATAGGGTGTTTTAAATCCCTTGTTTGCTTTTGTTGGTGATCTATTAATTAAATAAGCTTAGTTCACTACAGCATAAGACCAGTACTTTATGTCAAGATTGGCATCAATTAACATGGCTCGTACTCTCCTCATTAGTGTCTGATTCTGCCTTTCGGCAATACCATTCAACTCAGGCAAGTACAGCACCACATAGTCCATTGTTATACCAACCACATTACAGTAATTTACTATCTTAGCTTCGGTATACTCCCTCACATTATCACATCTTATAGTTCCTATAGGATATTCTGGAAATTTGTTTATCATTGATACTATAATATTTTAAAATTCATTTGTCACTTGACTTTTATTAGCTATAGGCATAACAAAAGTATATTTTGAAAAATGGTCTATGAATGTTAGAATATATCGTTGGTTTGCCACAGATGGCGTAAACAGACCCATAATATCTGAAGATGCTATCTCTAATTTCCTACTTGGCTTAGTCCTAATCCCAGTATGACCTAATCTCGAGTTGTTTGCAATACAGCATATCTGGCAGTTTGTAAAATCTTCATCCCTAAAGTTTAAATTTTTGGGAATGCCAACTGCTAAAGTTTTTAATTTTTGCAGATATCTGGCATTTAAATG
>WOFM01000108.1:1990581-2003109 GCA_011428145.1 Ericerus pela | reverse complement strand
CAACAAGATTCACTCAAAAACTAATCAATGTCTAAGAACTCAATACAGACTCATCATCTCACACCAAAAACTGCTAAGACTGCCAACTTTTAACTTAGGAACATAGCAGTATAATGGGTGAGCAGGTTGTTAATTAAACTACGTTCGTCTAACTGCATTTAGGACAGATATGTACAAAAATTTAACAACATCGTGGCACAACCCTGTAGGCATATTATACGCAGCCGTTTTTCTGCGACTCCTATAATTTTTTCTAACACTTTTTCTCTTCTTTTTTCTTTCTCTTTTTTCCAGAAAATTTATTGACTCGCTTACTCGCTCAGATTCTACATTCTCCTATCTTTTAACAAATTATATTTATACCTAAATTTTTGTGGGGTTAACCTGAAAAACCTTTTCCCAAAATCTTTTGACACTTGAATTTTTACATCAAAATTAAGATTGTGAATAGAAATTATAAACGAAAGTTCTATCTCTTGGTTCAACCGCTTACATCTCTTTTCCCCATCGTTTGAGTTATAAATTTACTAAAAATGTCGAGATTGTTACTGAAACTCACTATTTATAACCTGAAAATTGCTAGTAATCTGGAAACAATCTATTAGAACTCGTAATAAAAAGCATCTATGTACATTTGGCTATTAAAAAACAGATCCATAGGACAGATACTATTTTTCCTAGGAATTTTCCCTACAAATGCAGAGTTAAAACCAGAAATTTATGGCAATTGTTCTGAACTTTATTGTATACCGACTCTATTCCAAATGAAAACAACTTGACGTCGGAGAGATGTTAATATTTCACCTCTATGTAAAGAGCAAAAACATTTTTGTAAATTACAGTTTTGTATGCATGCAGCTCATGGTTAAATAGTGTGAATCTTTACGTTTTCCATTCCCCTTGGTCTATTTTCTCACATGACGTCAAGTTATTCTTATTTGGAATAGAGTTTGGTCACTGACGCCTCAAATTGTAATAAAATCTTCTTTTTTCTCTCCCGTAGTGCTATATACTGCTTGACTGAAGCTGCAGAGTTGAAGATATTTTGTTAATGGGGGTGGTACCGGAGTCAGCAATTAATTACAGACTTTTCAGGCCGTAAAGTGAAAATTAATATTGTAATGTAACAACTTTTTTGGTTAACGATCTATTTTTGCTTATCGAGCAATTTTTTGAGGTATATACTATTAACAAATTTTTCGCTCCAAAAATTATGCATCAGAATTCATCGGTTCCATTAGTTTTCCTTTGGTTAGAATGAATTGCAGTTTGATAATCAATTCCTCAATGTGCCATCGAAGGTGATTAAATCGATATTCGATAAGGAGTTGATTGAAAGAAAATGAACGAGTGCGTGTGAAAATCTGCTGAGAGTAGGTACAGCTACATAATTATATCTGGTGCGAGCTCGGAGTTTATAGGCGAGTATTGATAGAATATTATGACTGCATAAAAATTAGTCTGTAAGTAATAAAAATTGATAATAGGCTCTCTATCGTTTTAACAAAAAGTTGTTTATATACGTTTCAGGTTAAGAGTATACATTTTCCCAACGATACAATATTTACGGGTGAGTCAACGAATTACGCCTCCGACATAGCTATATTGCATTTATCAGAAAGAATTACACTGAGCGAAGACGTACTTCCGGCTTGTGTGTACTGGGATGATAAAGATCGCTTTAATCCCGGTGAAAATGTTTCAGGAAAAGTAAGTGAAATGTTAATCGAGACAAGCGCCTGTGATCAGACAAAGAAGGTGTTCTTTTGGGTGTTACCACTTGCGTCGGTAAACAGACGACGGACGGATAAAAAGTACTATAGAGAATAAAAAGACAAGACTTCTGCTGGTTTAAGCTTTTTTTTTCTTCTTAATATAATTAAGAAACAATATCTGGCTAATTCATTCTGAAAGATACAAGGTGAAATAAAACAAAAAAATAATAATGAAAAAATAAAATTACAAAAGAAATTTTCATTACCAAAAGGATTTGAACATGGGTTGCAGAGGTGACAGTCTAAGTCATTAACAAGGAGCCATGGAGAAGCTTGCAGATTTGTTGATTTAAACATAACCACTTACAAAATGATCCTAAAAACACCCATTATAACCTTTCATAATGCAAATAAAAATATCCTTTTTGGCTGAACATATACACTTCTTTAATCCAAGGGTGTTTATCAAAGTTAGCAGTAAACTCAATTTGTGATACGGTGGGTGTGCTGATATTGTTTCCAGTTATCCGGGTTTGGTGCCGTAGAGAATGGAAAATTAGCGACCACGTTGCTCACTGCAAATCTGCCGTACATCAGTTACGCCGAGTGCATTAAAAAAGTCAGTTCAGATTTTCGCGATTCAATTTCAGTGGATAAATTTTGTGCAGGTCATGTGAAAGGTAAATATATCAACAATTATAATGTAAAATATTGGTTATTTAGAGAGAGGAAAAGGGACATGGTAGGAAAAGGAGTGGGATGTAGTGGGAAATTAGTTTTGCAGTTTCTAGTTTCACAAATAATTGTTTAAAATAAGAATAAGCTTAGCAAATTAGAAAAATCAAAGATTTGCTTCAAATTGACAAAATAATATATTATTACTAAATATAAGTGAGTATTGAGTGAGTACTCGAAATAGTGCATTTAATGAAAAATGAGGTATAAATTAGGTTTTTACCTGTCACATAAAACTGGTTTTTTCATTAGGTTTCGCAAGTTTTCAACCAATCACTTGCCTGAATTGATTCACGAAATATGTAACAGATACCATACACATGATATCTGAAGATGAAAAAATTGAAGAAGTAAATGTTTTACCAATGACAAAATGATGATGAAATTAAAATATTGTTAAAATAATAATGTCAAAATAAAATAAAAACAATTAGAAATTTAGAATACCAAATTGATAATATCCCACAGTGAGAAATTCTAAAATTCACTGTGGGGGAGAAAAACTAGAAAGGAAAGACCATGGGTTTGTTCTAACCAAATTTGTGCAGTATTACATTTTAAAAAGATATACAAAAATATTGAAAATTTACCCCAAATCATTCTAAGTTTTTCCAATTTTTCTCTAATTTTCCACTAGAAGATCAACCCATTATGTTACCACCATTTTCACCCATTCAGTATGACCGCCTAATCCAGAAATTATTTATGAGACATAATTACTAAAAAAAAACAAAATACCAGTTACATTTGAAAATATACAAAACATACTAGTTCCTCGAAAAGTGATCATATTCATGGGGTAATACGAATCGAAATAAAACATTTGACAAGAACAAAACACAAGATGAAATTATCGGCCAAGTTTCATGTAGATACAAATTTCACTAGTCCAAATTACAAAAGATGAAAGATATGAAAAAATATAAGAGAATTGAGTAGGATTTACATGTGCAAAGATACCAAATAGTGTGGTTTCTTCCAATCTTAGAAAGCCAGAGCTAACCCAAAAAGTTTGTGTTAGAGGGAGAAATCACTTTATATAGTTCCATTTTTGATATTAGTTGAACAAAAGAACAGGCTACAAGCAGAAATGAAAGAAGATATGGGGGAAAATGTCAGATAACTAACTCCATTTTTCAAAAGAAGAATATGAAAAATTAGAAATAAAAATAATAAAGTAATAAATTGTGGGTTCAACTGGAGCAATCAATTAATAAGCAGATATATTTCATACTTAGGTACAAAAAATAAAGGAATCCTAACAAACCCAGTTTGCCAATATTTTTGTGTAGGTACGATACAAAAAAATAAAATAAAACTAAAACAAAATGAAACTTGGTGGAGGTATCTCTACCTATAGCTAGTTCCACAAACTAAATAGTTTTCTGCATGTTTGGCTACCTAGTCCTTCCTATACTTTATCCCAAATAAAAAGACATAATGATGAGTCGTTATGTAACAAAATAATTTTTTGGAACAATTACTGAATTGTCACCTTACAGAAAATGGCAACACTATGAAAGTAATAGTTCCTTTTGTAGCAAATGAGACCATATTCTGAGAAATTCTATTTGAAAAAAAATCAAAAACTGAAAGAACCAATAAAGAACAGAGAAACTACAATCATATTTCCTTTTACCTGGAAGGGATTACGGACCTAATGGAATAGTTTGGAACATTTCTAGAGCTTTATAACCATTGTAACCTTACTGTAACTGAAAACAAATTGATAAGAAAACAGGGTCTAAGGGTTCTTTTATTTGTTATGTCATGTTAGTTACTGGCGTAGCAGTTCCAAAATGTAAATGCTAAAATTAACTGGTACACATCTGGAACTGTAATGGTTGGAACCATTTTGTGATAATTCTGATATGATTCACCTTCAGAACAATGTGTTGTTATAAAGATATTTATCATTCACAGTGACGTAAAGCTCAAAAACATAATTCGTTAACTAAATTTCTGAATGCAGCCTTCATCAAATAGTGTGAATTTTTACATCTTCTTTTCCCCTCAGAGCCATCTATTTGTATTACGTCATCTCATCCTTATTTGGGATAGAGGGGGAAATTTGCAGAAGACGCACATCGCATCAAGTGTGTTGAATGTGCAGAGCACAATAAAATTATGAGGGCCGTAGAAATGATACATGACTCCTTCTGTGGATGTCAGGTCAAGCCTCAAGAGGAGGGGAATTGATAATATCTCCACAAATGCAATGTAGAAAAGACTCTCTTAACTCATTGTGCCATAAATAAGAAAAATATACTTTAAAAAACACACTCAACTTGTTTTTCTCTCATAATTTTTTATTTTTTATTCTTCATTTTTCTCAGAATCTACTGAACTAATAAGCAAAAAACACCAATCAATCTTGGTCCTATACAAGAACTACTGTTTTTGAAAATTTTGGTTTTATCCATCTTTCAGTTTTTTCAAAACCGAGAGCAAAAACTTTCCACCTGAACTTTTTCTATTCCAGTTTCCTCATAATTAAAAAATGAATGAGCGCAAAAATTCTACCAAACTGGCACTCGCATAAAGACAATTTATCGTGACATTTCAACCCTGATCTTTTATGTAATATCTTCAAAACTGTGAACCAACAATTTAGGCAACACATACTATGACAGCCATGCCCACTTATTGGCGTATCCTCTCACCATCATCACAACGATGGCCATGTGAATATGGTGCCTCATTTTGGGTGATGATTTTTGATCGAGTTAGGTTCCTGTTGAGAGCGGATTCAATCCCCAATACTGGCAGGATACTTAAAAGTGATGACCCAGATTGATCTGAGATGATTAAGTACAGCATTCTCTCCTGGCATATTAGCATATTGTTGTGGTCCACCTACTTGTTGCTCCACAATGTGAGTGTGCTGAGTGCAATAGTAGCTGTGGTAGGTGTATACGTCTGATGTGATGATATACAGGTGGCATCCACCCCTACCTTACACACACCCACCCATCTTGCTCTCACTCCACCTTCACTGATCCTACTGATGCTACACAGTACTGAAAGGGAGTGGTGTGACTGCCATTCACACTTATCGGCTATTCTCTCGCCCACATTACCTGGCACCATGGCTGTGTGAATATGGTGTTATGTTTTGGGTGATGATGGTCCATCAAGTTAGGTTGCTGTTGGTAGCAGGTTTGATCCCCAGTACTGACAGGATACCTAAACATACATAATGCATAATTATTATAATATTTACCTATTTATACATAAAAAAATATTCAAAGTGGGAAAATGGTGTCATTATTTTTTTTTTTTTGCCGTGAAATGGAAAATTTCCATCAAACACTCCACTAACACATCCACGAGGTCAGTTTTAATATCCCGTTTGAAAGTAAACTGAGTAAAAACTTAAATACTTGGATGAATAAATAATTATGGTTGTTTACGGATAATTGGTTGTGGAGGGGAAGAAGGGTAGAACATGAATATGTGCAATGGTAACTGTGGACCGAGCGAGAAATGAAAAAAATTCAGAAATCACCTACATCTAAATGAATACACCCAAAAACACAAATAATTTGGTAGAAAAAAAAAATGAAAATAACATTTAGATAAAGGGAGATAAAGTTAGACCAGGTAGGAGGAAGGACCATTAGCTAAGCTTGATAACCATTTCAAATTTAAAGCCTTTCAGTGTACTACGAGGTAACATAAATTAGCTCACGTAGCTTACACAAAATTTTCAAACTGTTTAGTGACGAAGCATTACTATTAGCAGAAGATGCCAACATTAAATGAATAGTAGTGCACAATCAAATCATGGTACCTACTGTTCAATAACTGCACAAAAGTGAAATATTGTAATAATAAATAACTGAACCATCGCTCGAGCTCCGATAACTAATTTTCCATTTATTTAAAACTGGTTAAACTGTTGAAGGTCTCCGTGAACCGTGTAATCGTCAATAAGTGCGTTTCATTTGTACGTGTGGTTAGTGGTGTGCACCAAAATGAAATTTCTAACTGAGCAGTGCTCCCGATCGATCAACAGTCCAAGTGGTGTAGTTTTTGCTTAGTAGTAGGTAATCCCTGTTTTGTTTACTAGGTGCTGGAGCACGAGTAGGTGACAGCGGAGGAGGTCTTGTATTCAAAGATATGAAAAGTGGATTTTTCTATTTACGCGGAGTGGTCAGCAATAAGGACACGACGTCGTCTTCAATCGCAACCTTTACAGACGTAACCCAATACATAACATGGATGAAAAGAATCGTCGCAAATGTGGATTACGCAGCACTGGATGAAGACACCATTATTAATCAGAAATCAAAAATATGATCGAGTGACCCTTCGTCGTAACAATGCTAGTCGTTATATTCATCATGTGTATTTTTGTAAATTTAAGTATGTTCCAAATGAACTTTGTGGTGTAACTATTCTGGATCGATGATAGGGGAAGTGGATATTATACACGTACAGTTGTACTCAGTTCAGGGTTCTAGGGGTTGTTTTGAATTTAAATTTTTAATTAAGTACATAAATTGCCAACCAGTATTATGTGGTTTTAATTCTTACTGCTTATTGCTGCTAACTGCCTATTTTCACAAATCAAAAATCACAACAGCCATTTTCACAAAAATCAAATTTTACGACATCTATTTTCAGGATACCCATTTTCACGGATCAACTTTTATGTCAGCAAGTTTCATTAATTATTGTTTTCTTAGTTTGTGATGCGCGAGGAGTGTATTTTTTTTTGTTTTTTAGAATTTATTGTTAGTAGGAATAATTTTTCGTGATTATTAGAATTTTGTGAAAATAGATGTCGTGAAATTTGATTTTTGGGGAATTTTTTGTTTGTTTAAACGGGTGTCCTAATTATTTGATTTGTGAAAATGAATGGAAATCTTTATTGCTATAACACCCAAGGTATACCTATATACTACTTCGTTACTTGGTACACTCAATGTGAGTAAAATGATGTCACACGTAGGAAACTAAATATGCAAAATACTGTTCTACTTCACTCTCAATCGGTTGTATCAAAACCGAGAAATTTGGGAAAAACCGAATGGGGCGAAATTGAACGGGAATTTTTAACCATACCAGCGCTTAGTTGAAACTTCAGAGAATGGTGGTTCAATCTGAAAATGTCTAGGACTAGTTTAAATACACTCTGAATGAACATTGTGGAATACCTTGTCGTGAGAGATATTCTCACCGGAAGGAAATTCTACAGAATTTAAGCGTGTTCAGCTACTTCGTACACAAGTACGGGTAAGCCAGAACCATACCGAACACTGGCAATTTTAGAGCCGGTTCGGGTGGTTTATATACGGCTTATTTACACGCACACAAACACACGTACGTAATATAATACGTACGTTGGTGAGAACGGCCAGGTCGCATCATCCCCTATCGAGATAAGAGATGGCTGGCCGGTTCGTGTACGAATTGTGACATCATATTATTGTGTCACGATTCGGTACTTGTACATTACCTGCAAGTACATACAGGTAATTACGATCGAATGTATTTTGTGTTGTTTAACGTCGTAAGGACGATTATTTGCCTGCCCTTTGGGGCGGCGACTGTTGTCAAGGGGTCCGAGCCCCTTTTCCTCATACCAATGAGTCCCCACAAACATATTTTGAAAATTGTCTTCTAATCAAACATTTATAGATTACTGTAAATTTTCTCATTTTGACATAAGTAAATTTCCTTTTTTCTCTTATAATACGGAATAAATTTGGTTGAAATCTGGTATGTAGACTCTTTATGGTGTCCACTACAATTCACTTAAAAAAATAAAAATATGTTATTTCAATGTATATTCAAATTAGTGCCACAATCAATTTGAGGTTGAACAGCTTATCTATTAAGTCCATGTTTGTTACAAATTATTATAGAAAAATTGGACATATTATTTAGAAAGATTGAGGGCAACTGGTACTCCAAATTTCATTTCATAAAAAAATTAATCTTCTTCACACCGAAATTTTCACCGAGATTTGTGCCAGCCACCCTTACATTTTCATTTTCATCTCAGTTGTGAAAATAACAATGTCTACCAACTAAAAAAAAAAAAAAAGAAAGAAAAGAAAAAAAACACTTGTACAGTGTACGACATGCAAGAAAAAGATTTACCTTCTTTTTCAATTACTGTCATTATATCATAAAGTCACCAACCTACGAATAATTATAATATATTTATTTTGCAATTTCATTTACTCAGCAAAAACTTATTCATTAAGCTATTTTCTTGTGAAAACCAAATTGGTTACCTCACATATTTTTCGAGAAAAGAAGTTTGAAAATATCTTTGGTTTCTTTGAACATCTTACAGCTTCAGAAACATATTGTACACCTAACACTAATATTTACTAATTACCCATTACAATTTTCAGGAATTGCTTCAATCGATCTAAATTTTCAATCAAATTTTTCTTGGAAACTGTCGAGTTTTCCCACAACGGTAAATTATTGATGTTTTTGTTGAAGTTATCGCCCGTTGTGCAAGCTGTTACCCATTTACTGCCCACCGGAAAAACTACCCATGAAACTACTCAGTTATTGCCAAGTTGTGCCAATAATAAAATTATTCAACCAATCAGAAATCTCTCACTAGAGTGTCTAGACCAATCAGAATTCACCATTCTAGATTTTTTGCATCTCTGATGTTTCTCAGTTGCTCCCCAATTATTACCCATTTTTTGCTGCCTGTTTATTGCCTATTTACTTCCCTTCTTGATACCTATTTACTGCCTAGTTACTGATCATTTTTTCCCTGTTTATTACCCAATATTTTTGCAGCCTGGTTGCTACCCATTTACTTACTCTTGTGGTACCATTTTAATGCCTGGTTTTAGCTGATTTGCTTCCTGGTTACTACCTATTTACTGCTAATTGGTTCCCTGGTTAGTGCCCATTTTTACTACCTGATTGATACCTATTTACTTCCCTACTTGCTACCTTTCTACTCCCTTGATGCTGCTAATTTCTTCCCTGGTTAGTGCCCATTTTTACTGCCTGATTGATACCTATTTACTTCCCTACTTGCTACCTTTCTACTGCCTTAGAGAAAGCTCATTTGCTTCTTGGTTAATGCCACCTTAATACCAATTTGTTCCTTGATTACTACCCATATTTCCTGCCTTGTAACTGCTCAATTGTTTCCTGCTTACTGCCCAATTTCTGCAGCCCAGTTGCTACCAATTTACTTCCTTTCTTTTTGCCCTTCTACTGACTGGTTACTGCTCAATAGCTCCCTGCTTACTGCCCAATTGATGCAACTCAGTTGCAACCCATTTACTTCCCTTCTTTTTACCCTTCTACTGACTGGTTACTGCTCAATAGCTCCCTGCTTACTGCCCAATTGATGCAACTCAGTTGCAACCCATTTACTTCCCTTCTTTATACACTTCTCCTGCCTGGTTACTGCTCATTTGTTCCCAGCTTACTACTTAAGTTCTGCAGCCTAGTTGCTACCAATTTACTTCCCTTCTTTTTACCCTTCTACTGACTGGTTACTGCTCAATAGCTCCCTGCTTACTGCCCAATTGATGCAACTCAGTTGCAACCCATTTACTTCCCTTCTTTTTACCCTTCTACTGACTGGTTACTGCTCAATAGCTCCCTGCTTACTGCCCAATTGATGCAACTCAGTTGCAACCCATTTACTTCCCTTCTTTATACACTTCTCCTGCCTGGTTACTGCTCATTTGTTCCCAGCTTACTACTTAAGTTCTGCAGCCTAGTTGCTACCAATTTACTTCCCTTCTTTTTACCCTTCTACTGACTGGTTACTGCTCAATAGCTCCCTGCTTACTGCCCAATTGATGCAACTCAGTTGCAACCCATTTACTTCCCTTCTTTATACACTTCTCCTGCCTGGTTACTGCTCATTTGTTCCCAGCTTACTACTTAAGTTCTGCAGCCTAGTTGCTACCAATTTACTTCCCTTCTTTTTACCCTTCTACTGACTGGTTACTGCTCAATAGCTCCCTGCTTACTGCCCAATTGATGCAACTCAGTTGCAACCCATTTACTTCCCTTCTTTATACACTTCTCCTGCCTGGTTACTGCTCATTTGTTCCCAGCTTACTACTTAAGTTCTGCAGCCTAGTTGCTACCAATTTACTTCCCTTCTTTTTACCCTTCTACTGACTGGTTACTGCTCAATAGCTCCCTGCTTACTGCCCAATTGATGCAACTCAGTTGCAACCCATTTACTTCCCTTCTTTATACACTTCTCCTGCCTGGTTACTGCTCATTTGTTCCCAGCTTACTACTTAAGTTCTGCAGCCTAGTTGCTACCAATTTACTTCCCTTCTTTTTACCCTTCTACTGACTGGTTACTGCTCAATAGCTCCCTGCTTACTGCCCAATTGATGCAACTCAGTTGCAACCCATTTACTTCCCTTCTTTATACACTTCTCCTGCCTGGTTACTGCTCATTTGTTCCCAGCTTACTACTTAAGTTCTGCAGCCTAGTTGCTACCAATTTACTTCCCTTCTTTTTACCCTTCTACTGACTGGTTACTGCTCAATAGCTCCCTGCTTACTGCCCAATTGATGCAACTCAGTTGCAACCCATTTACTTCCCTTCTTTATACACTTCTCCTGCCTGGTTACTGCTCATTTGTTCCCAGCTTACTACTTAAGTTCTGCAGCCTAGTTGCTACCAATTTACTTCCCTTCTTTTTACCCTTCTACTGACTGGTTACTGCTCAATAGCTCCCTGCTTACTGCCCAATTGATGCAACTCAGTTGCAACCCATTTACTTCCCTTCTTTATACACTTCTCCTGCCTGGTTACTGCTCATTTATTCCCTGATAACTGCTCAATTGTTGCCTCCAAGTTGGTACCCAATTACTTCCCTTCTTTCTACCATTCTCCTGCCTGGTTACTGCTCATTTGTTCCCAGCTTACTACTTAAGTTCTGCAGCCAAGTTGCTACCAATTTACTTCCCTTCTTTTTACCCTTCTACTGACTGGTTACTGCACAATAGCTCCCTGCTTACTGCCCAATTGTTGCTACTCAATTGCAACCCATTTACCTCCCTTATTTATACATTACTCCTGACTGGTTACTGCTCAATAGCTCTCTGCTTACTGCCCAATTGTTGCTACTCAGCTGCAACCCATTTACTTCCCTTCTTTATACACTTCTCCTGCCTGGTTACTGCTCATTTATTCCCTGCTAACTGCCCAACTGTTGCCTACAAGTTGGTACCCAATTACTTCCCTTCTTCCTACCATTCTCCTGCCAGGTTACTGCTCATTTGTTCACTGCCTACTACTTAAGTTCTGCAGCCTAGTTGCTACCAATTTACTTCCCTTCTTTTTACCCTTCTACTGACTGGTTACTGCTCAATAGATTCCTGCTTACTGCCCAATTGTTGCTACTCAGTTGCAACCCATTTACTTCCCTTCTTTATACATTTCTCCTGTCTGTTTACTGCTCATTTGTTCCCAGCTTACTACTTAAGTTCTGCAGCCTAGTTGCTACCAATTTACTTCCCTTCTTTTTACCCTTCTACTGACTGGTTACTGCTCAATAGCTCCCTGCTTACTGCCCAATTGATGCAACTCAGTTGCAACCCAATTACTTCCCTTCTTTCTACCATTCTGTCTGGTTACCGCTCATTTGCTCACAGCTCACTGCCCATATTTTGCCTCCCATATACTACCCACTTACTTCCTTCTTGCTACTCATTTACTTCCTCTTTGCTACTCATTTACTCCCCAGTTATACCCATTTATTTACCTGTTGCTATCTTTTTGCTTCCATTTTGCTACCTGTTAGCTACCCAAAAATTATATATTTTAGTTGCTTTTAGTTCATTTTCATAGAATAAACTAATACAACTAAAATATATAAATTTTGAAAATTTGTTAATTTAAAAAAAAATCTGAAAAATGTATCACTAATTCATTATACATTTCTAAAATTATATTCCAAAAAAATCACAGTACGTACTATAAAAAAAATGAAATTTAAAAAACAAAATAACACGAAAAATATAAAACAAATATGAATTGGTAACATAGCAAAAGTTTACAAAATATGTACATATATATGAAAAATTTTAAGAAACGAAAAGGTTAAAG